>VZTO01023327.1:1368-29355 GCA_013400615.1 Syrrhaptes paradoxus | reverse complement strand
CGGCGCGGGGCCGGAGGCGGGCCGAGGATGCTGTGACCCCCGGCGGGGCCCTGCCCACCCGGCCGGCACCGGCACCGGCTCCAGCACCGGGCAGGGCGGCCCCCGCCGCAGCGGCTGAAGTTGTTGGAAGTTGGTGGCGGCTGCGATGAGAGGGGCTCCTCGGCGCTCCCCCGCTCGCCGGGACCCCTGACGGTCCCGGTCCCCGCCTCGGAGGCTGTTTTCGGTTTGTTGGTTTTGGGTTTTTTTCTTTTTTTTTTGTTTTATTATTATTTTTCTTTTCTCTCGTCCTTGCTCCAGCTGAGGTGAATGGCCGGCGGTGGGGGTGTCTGGCCTCCCCGCCTCTGCAAGAGGAAGATGCTGGCCGTGGGGGTGCTGGCCGGGCTCTCGGTGCTCAGCCTCCTCACTTACGGCTACCTGTCCTGGGACAGCCTCGGGCTCGGCCCTGGAGGGACGGAGGCGACGAGGACCGGGCTGGGAGAGGAGCAGGGGGCCGGAGCCCCCAGCTCGCAGCCTCACATCATCTTCATCCTGGCTGATGATCAGGGATTCAGAGACGTAGGGTACCACGGATCAGAGATCAGGACGCCCACTCTGGACAAGCTAGCTGCTGAAGGGGTTAAACTGGAGAACTACTATGTTCAGCCTATGTGCACACCATCCAGAAGCCAATTTATCACTGGAAAGTAAGTTTACTACTTCATCATTCACCTCACTGGCTTAAGCGCTGTCCCTGTTGAAAAGGGCATGGGTCAAGCCTGGCTAGGTACACCTCTGGCTTGTCCTGGAGGCAGAGAGGTGCCTTTCGGATTCACTTAAAAACCTTGAACAAAACCGACTTTCTAACACGTTTGAAATAGTGAAATAAAAACTCGCGCTCTGTGAGCCAATAAGGATTCAGCACTCTGAGCTACCCCTGCAGAGCGCTATAGTACATTTACATTTACTGCATTGCTAACATACGTGCTGCTTGTCAAGTAACGTTACTATTACTGGGAAGCGATCGGTTTAGATTTTCTTTGCAATTTCAGAGTGACTTACAGGAGGAGTTCGCATTAGGGGACGGAGAGTGCTACATTTTCTCCAGTACATTCATTGCAGCTGACTTGTTGGATCGTGGGTCTCGCTGAACCTTGACTTAGTGCCAGTTCTCTCTGAGGGTTATATTGAATTTGTGAGATGTTTCCCCAGTGTGTCACATGTGGATGAGTGCAGGGAATCCAAACTCTCTCTCAGGATACTCTGAGCTGCGGTATCGCTCTTGTCATGATGCAATTGCTGCTTTACAAACAAGTAGAAACTCTTCTCATAAGCCACTAAAGTAGCCGCCTCACCAAAATGGTAAAAGCAGTGGGTTGGTATTGTGTACTTTGCCATCTCTGGTAAATTGTGTTTTGTTGTGGTCTATTAAGTAAATAACCAATTACCCAACCTAAGGACCTTCTTAGATGTGAAGGTTAATAAGGACAGAGTGGGGGGGGATGCATTTGAACGGTAGGAAACATTCCCAGATAGCTCCAAGCGTGGACGCATTTACTCTGGAACAAACCCGCCTTGTTTCTGTTCAGCTTAACTCACTTTGACAGGAACAGGGAACTCTTAAAAGAGAAAAACAAAATAAAAGGAGAGGGAAAAAGTTACTTAGTTTATTTTCTCCTTTCCTTAAGTATAAACAGGAACAAGGCGATATTAGTATTGCTGGTAAAAGAAACACATGTTCAAATAAAACGAGCAACTGGCCTGGTGTCTTGCATCTCCATATGGTAGAGCTGGAGGTAATTCCTGGTCTCAGTCTAGTTCCCAGACTTGCTGGACCAGGGAGATTTGCATGGAAAGCTGGCACGTTATCTAGAGCAAGACCTCCCAACTCTTTTTGTTGGTGATGGGTTTTTTACTTTTTTTTTTTTCTTTATGTGGATTGTATCTTAGAATAGAGTTATTCTGAGATACGTACTCACTCATTCACAAAAACATAGTTTTGCCCTGCGGCAACTTAAGTAACAGCTTACAAGGGAAACGTGTATCAGGATAGTGCTTAATGCATCTTCGTTGTCTTTAAAGCCGTGCAATTGGAAGCAAGGACCTGCGCCAGCAGCATGTAGCCAGCCAGCTTTCTGAGGACGGTGGTTTGGGAACCAGTGCTTTACAAAGGGAATGTCACGCTGCACAACAATGACTCATGCAGCGGCTGGAGGAATGGGACAACTGGGTTCCAGGGGACCCGGAGTGCTGTGTTGGTTCTTGGAGACTGCAGAGATTGTCTAAACACAAAAAAGAATAAAGTGAGGAATAACAGTAACTCAGTTTAACTATTTTAATCCTTTGTTAATTATGGAGCAGTTTGTGTGTAAATATATACTAGTAGTAAAAGGTCGGCATGTTCTGAGGAACCCTGCTCTTTTCATCAGCTCATTAGGCGGAAATGGTTCTGCAAATCTGCCTACTTTGGTTTTGGAACCTTTTATAGGAAAAGAGAAATTTGCTTATACTTCATTTTTATTTTCTGAGTCTGCTGGTCTAAAACCCTTAGAACATTTTTTTCATGTTGTTTTACTTTGGGAAAAAGGAGCAGCAGAGAGAAAGGACTGCCTTGCATGACTGAGAAATAAGGGAATGGTAAGGGGTTAATAGGTTTGGGTAGAGTATTAACAAGGCAGATCCAGAGGACACTGTTATCCCTTCTGACTGAAGATAAATGCTAGTGATAACTGCTTTCAATGCTTTCTCAGTAGAAGAACATTAATTAAAATGCAAGGACTCGGAAACTTCTAATCCAAGAGAAGTATCTTGAATTCCAAAATGTGTTAGTTCAAGGCTAAAAGTCTGCTTGGTCTGAAGGACCACCTGGATGCTCCATGCCTCCCAATACACATACCGTGCTGAACATGTTCCAAACATGACCTGATTGATCTGTGAAAAACAGAGGGGCTTGTGTAAACCCGACTCATTAGGGAGCACTGACTCACGCTGCCAACTGGAAGTTAGTCTTCAGGCAAAGAGGCTTCAAATGCTCCAAATTCTTCGTAGGTCTCCAGGCAGTCCCTCTGAGGCTGTTGCTAGCAAAGAGACCCTTCTTTGGGTAGCTGTCCTATGCTAGTGAATGAGCATGGGGAAGAGGTTGGAGGTGACAGGTTAGATGGAAGAGGTAGAATTAGCTACTTTTTTTCCCTCATGCTGTAGCATAACAGCTGGTGAAGCCTGTCTTTCTCACCACTTCTACTTCCCTCTGTTTGCTTTCTTATGTCCTGTGCTTGAGGCTTTGGCCTCCTTTCATTTCTTGCTTTCCACCAGCATTATCTTTTCTCCCCATCCACTCCACCAAAAGCTATTGCTTTTAGGCTAATGGTAAGGCTGGCTTCCACAGCTTTTTTTTTTTTTTTAATTTATTTATTTATGGGTGTGGGGAGGGGGTTACAGCTGAGCTGAATCTTGGGAACAGAGAGGAAAAGTGTGAGCCAGTGGGCCGAGTGCCACATGTGATGTGCTCTCCCGGCCGGCTGTGCTGAGGCCGGAGCGGGGAGGTGTGGGGGGCGGCTCTGGGGAAGCGGCTCAGCCCTTGCTCTGCAGCTGCATGGCTGCAATCACAGCAGTGACCTTTGTGAGAGAGTTTTGCTCTGGCTCGTGGTGCTCCTGGGACTGCTGCAGTTCCTGCCTGAGCTGCTACAGCTGGTTTGAACATTTGATAATTGGTGTTTTTTGGAGACTCATCCCGATTGTTGCTTTGTGCTGGTTGGAGGAGGGCACTGGCCTGCACATACTCAAGAGTTTATTGACCTGCTGAGAAATTGCAGAGACTGTAGGCATGTTTGTTTTGGTTTTTTTTTCTCCTGAAGGATGTGAGTGAACAGAAGTTCTCCTCCAGACCAATTGTATGGTGTGATATAGCTTTTTTGTTTGTTTTCTCCTTTAAAGTAATAGGCATGCCTCAAAAAGCTAAACTGAAGCAGAGTAGCTCAGGATGCCTGGCTTTAGACTAGTGCTGAGGTGAAAACTGCCTTAACAGGCACTGAGTGAGGTGAGAGGAAACTTACATGTGTGCATATGTCAACCACGCTGGGGTATCCTTAAGGTGCAGAGAGCCATGAATGTGGTACAGAACACAGCTAAACTAAAAGACTGCTTTTTAACTTATCCTTCTCTTTTAAAATAAATGAAAAATAAACACAATTATGACAAGTTTTATTAAAAGTTTATTTTATTGTAATTTACATAAAAGAACATAAAAAATAGTGGCTCAGACTTCAAGTCTTCAAGTTCTCCCTGCTAGGAAAAGGGGTTATGAAGGCACAAGGACACTCAGCCTGCACCTAGCAGCATGCTGGCCAAGTTTTTTGAGTTTGAGTATTGAGTTTGCTGTTGTGTCTGTGCGCTTAATGGCCTTGGTGACTTTTCATTGCATGGATAACCTTGTAGACTAGTTTGGTAGTACAGTTAAAGATGATCTTGGTTTATTGAACAATACAGGTCACGTAATGTATTAAGAAGGTCTAAGATTATTTGCGTGTGAAGTTTTATTCATGTGCATGTATGAGAGCTGATTGAGATGAGGGAGAGGGTATAGGATTGATTTGTTATGGACGGATGTGATGTTGCTCATTTAGATAATTTGTTAAGTTACATTGTTATGAAGGGTTGTGTCCTTTTTAAAGCAAGGATTATTGAGCATAGTCAGAGTGTGGACAGTTTCCCAGAATTTTTAAAGAAATTTTGAAACTTTATGACCAAAAAGAGGCGTATTCCTTTGAGCTGGTGAGACAAAAAGACTGTAAGCTTAGATGGACATCTGCTGGGGTAGCTAACCCAATTCGAGAGGGTGTTATGCAATGTAGTTGTATTTGCTGGAACAATATTGAATTTAGCAAAGGAATTTGAGCAATAAGACTGATAAGAAAAGAGGGAATCTAGACATGACATAAATTTTTGGGGCATTATGTAGGCAGCGGGCAACTACTTCCTCTTCTAGGCTCCCAGTTTTCTGCTGACCATCAGCCTTGTAACCTTAGGACCATTATATGCACTGGAATCTCTTTGGGTCACAGGAAGGTTCCTGACCTACACAAGGGGAGGGATCTCTGTAGAAACTGGTACGCAGCCAGGGTTACAGATCACTAAGGAATCTGAATGCCCTTTTACAGTGAATGCTCATGAATCATGGAAACCCTGCACTAATCTCAAGAATGAGCTAGCTTTGCATGATGGATGAAATGTGGAGGTGGAAGTTGTTGAGAAATGTTAAAAGTCTGGGGAAATAAATCCTCTTTTTTTTTTTTTTTCCCCCCCGGGATAAAATGAAATACTGAAAATTTGCTCATCCGAAGTAGACAGAAATGAATTGTGTAATCAGTAAGAACAATCAAAGTGTTATTTTAGTATAACTAATTATATCTGTTTCCTAATTATAGAAATATTACACATTTACAAATATATTGCTATATAATTAGTTAGTGATGGAGAAGTGGAAGGACCCTGCACCTGCTGTCCACCTCCCCACATGCACACATACATTTAATATGAGGAATCTAGTTGTGCAGAGAGAAATAGAATGTTATAATGCATACTCAGAAGAAATGTATTATACTAGTGAATAAATCCTGGGAAATGCATGCAACACTCCATTATATATATATATTCCTTATTTTGTAGTTAACAAAATGTGAAGGACTGTAAAATATCAGCCCTAGGTATCAAGAGATGGTCTGATACTTTATCTGCCCTGAAGTAAAGAGACTTTGCAGTCATTGGCCCTGACTTTGATTCTGATCAGCGTTTCCATTACTTGGATAATGAAATAAAATGTTCTGATTAAATATGCCACTAAGATAGGAGGGACTGCCAGCATTAAGGGACTGTAGTGATTGAAAATCATCTTGACAGATTAGAGAAACAATCTGAAAAAAAGCACAATTAAAGTCAGCAGTGACAAATAGAAGATGCTATGCTGGAACAAGATTAACTTTACAAGCAGAGCATGGTGAACAACTGCTTAGGCAGCAGTTCTTTAGAAAAGTAGCTGGAATTACAGTGAATCATGCACTGACTATAAAGTCAGCAATGTCATGCTGTTACAAAAAAGGCAAGCATCATACCAGTTTGTATAAACAGGGGAGTGTGGTGGATGTTTGAAGCAGCCCTTCTGCTCTATGGCTGGAGCACTTGTGCCCAAACTTGGGCATCACTCTCCAAGAGTAATGTGCATAACTGGGTAGTGTCCAGATAAGGGTGATCAGATATCTCAGAAAGATAACTATTTAAGGTCGCTTCCAACCCAAACCATTCTCTGATTCTATTCGATGAGAAGAAATTGAGTTGTTTAGTCTAAAGAAGAGAAAAATGAGAAGGGACATTATAAGTCTTCAGTATTTTAGTATTTTGCAAAGCAAAAGAGCATAATGTGTTTCAGTGTCATGGTGGATGGTCCAAGAAATGAGGGGCCTTCTTGAGTAGAGACAATAAATTCAGGTTAGATAATAGGGAAAACTTTCAAATGCTAAAGATTGTGAAACACTGGAATAGCTGGCTTTGGGAAATTGCTGAGTTTCTTCATTGGCAGTCATTAAGAACAGACGAGAAATATGTTAGGAATGACATAATGTAGTTGGATCTGTCTTGGGGAAAAGGGTTGAACTGGATGACTTCTCTTCCAACTTGTGTTAAGCTGTGGCTCATTTGAAGTATATATCAGCTACAGAAGGCGTGCTGAAGGAGGATGTTCATAAAATATTTTTAAACACTAGAAATTATTTTAGTGTTCATTCTGGGAGAAAGTAGTCTGTGTGAAAGTTTCATTTCAGTTTTGTCCTAGAAATTCTTGTTTTCCATATCCTCCTTTTCTCTGAAAATTTTCAAGATTTTTTCCCCCCTAGGCCTTCATAACTCTTGCAGTATGTAATTATTTATTTCTGCTGACTTCTTTCAGGACAATTTGTGGGACTGCTGCCAAAGATTTTGAGATATCTTTTTCCACGTACTTGTTACAGCTTTCATTTAGGATGACATTGTCCATATACATGTATACACATATATATATGCAGCATACGTAGAGAACAAATAAATCATCAAATGCAAGGACTTCCTTTTCTTGTTTTGTTCTGCCTCTGTGCTCTCCTCTCTTCGTTGTGCACAGAATTAGATCCAGTTACTGAAGTGTTCTATGGTCTTAAGCTGTAAGAGCTCTGTTAATATCACCATAATTACTAATGCGCTATACAAAGCAGCGTTTGGAGGAAAGAGTTGAAAGGGAAACTACATCCAAACAATGAGAGTAAAAAAAAAAAATTAGACATGGATGAAGTAGCAAAGTGTAGTACAGGTTGTGATAAGTTTTTCTTGCATCAATTTCTGGTAACATTTAAGAATATTGTTTGATTGTTTAGGTCCACTGCTTACAAGACAAACATAGCATTGACATATGTAACTAACTAGAGAGTGGAAATTGATTGACATTTTTTCATTGTCCAATTTGTGCAAAATGCAGTAAGTTAAAGAAACACAGTTGGAAATGAATTTACAAAATCTTTGATTGTAAATTATCAGTACTCTGAGGAGTTTAAGTTATAGAGTTTTAGCCTGTTGGGTTGTTTGGTTGGTTGGTTGGTTGGTTTTTAACTGGAAAAGAGAAATATTCCATGGAAAAGTTAGGTTTAAAATAATTAGGGAATTTTGCTTATTCAGCATTGTTCCTGATACAATTGCTTTGTAGTTGATGGTGCATGTTGCTGCTATTAACAATAACTTGAATGAATGGTACTGGTGGACTCCTATATTAATGACTCCCACTTTTGAATGTTATTCTTCCTTCATGAGACCCTTTAAGTGAATCAAGATGGAAAACTAAAACTAAGATATGTGTCTTGGAATAAAACTGTGTAGTAAAAAGATGGGTTTTACTTTCAAGTCAAAGGATTTCGACTTCATCGTAATACTCAAATAATATCTCTAAAACAAACAAGTTAGATGGGAGTTAAAATTGGACAAATTAAATTCATGTTTTAATTAAAATACTTTACATTTTATAGAAAAATTTGTCAGGTTTATGAGCTAAAGGTCGAAAGAGGGGAGAGATGTGTCTGCTTTCTTTATGCGTTTTTATGCACTTTTGGTTTTTAATCAGTTTTCTAGTTGAGTTGTTGGATTGAGGCCGTTGCACATGTTAATAGAATATTGTTTTAAGGTAATGGAGATCTTTAAACTTAAAATGTTTGATCATTCTTAAATCCATTTCAAATGTGCTTCTAATTTTGGTGTGTGTTTAGCAAAGCCATCCTCAGAGAATTGAGGACATTCTTATTGTAATATTTCATATTCTTAGAGTAATATTTCGTTAATATGTGCACAGGCATGTAAAAATCATAATAAAATATGATAAATGAAAATATGAGCATGTTGTATTGCCACATGTCAAGAAAGATGAGTGATTGAAAACTACGCCATTAGATATATGGAGCTTGTAGTTACCTTGATTTTTTTTTTTCCCCCCCTCTCTTCTTGACAAACTAATACAATAACCTATTGCACATTTTCAGGAGCTGGATTTTTTTTTCCTGTGTTTTAGTAATTGGCATGAATTCATTTTTCTATCGAAAGTTCATAAGTTGTTGTGGAATCTGGTAATTTTCATTAAAATCTAAAATGTCAATGTTTACTAGCGGATGCTATTTGACACACATGGGCAATTGCCCCTTCAGTGCATGACACGTCACGCTGCTTTTTTCATATTCTACTCCAGAATGGTGCAGTTTCTTGTGGTGTGAGGAGCTAGCACTTTCTCATTAATCCCTAGCTGTAATTCTTTGAGATTTCCCTGTATTGTCCCTGTATTTTTTGCTTTATTTTGTATTGATTCATAGTTGGGTTTTCTCCCCTGAGGCAAGTTTTCTTAGTTTTAGAATGTATGCTTGAGAATGAATAAGGTAATTTCACCAGCCTTCATTTACTAGATTAATACAAATAGTTCAAGATAAATGAATATTGCGCCTGTGTGTAAATGATCCTGTGTAGGATGTGTTGGCTTTCTCTATATCTGTAGTCTTTTTATAATACCTGCCCAATTTATTAGTTTTTGTATTTAAAAGTCAGTAGATCTGGCTGGTGGCCTCAGCTTGTCTCTGTAAATGTAAATGGGAGGCTGAAATGCAATATGAAGAGTTCGGAAAAAAATCAAGATAACACTAATGGGTAACAAATTTAAAATATTAATGTCAAAGATGTTTTAACCATTGAAGTTTGACTAAAGTAGCTTTTGACATTTTGTGGTCTGTGATGAAGTTGAAAAATTTTAAATAGGGAACTTTATGAGAATTGCTGGCTCAAAATAAGAAATAAGTTGAACATGTTTCATGATTCTAGTTCAACCACAATTGTAATATGACATTTTAATCTCATTATGGAGAAATGCAAGATTCTAACTAAATTGCTCTGGCTTTTGCTTTGCTTTTGTTTTTACTATTTGAAAAAAAAATTCAGCTTTTTTGAGTACATTTTTAATTCCAATACATTAATTTATCAGAATATTATCAGTTTTCTAGCTACATCTCTTGTGTCCATTTTCAGATTCAGTCCATCTTTCTCTTCATTTATGTGTTTTTAAGGGTTTCTTCCCTCTGATAGAGTATTATGAGATAATGCTCTGTAATTTTTCTTAACATCTATAGAATATAAGTGGATACCAAAGTGCTCCTGTAGAGGCAATCTCTATGATAATAAGCTCTCATAAGAAATTAGTTCCCTTCTGTTTTGAAGAAGGAGGAAATTAAAAATTTGAATAAACTATAAAATTTGAGAAAAGTATTAAGCTTGAGAGAGTGGAGAAAATTAGTCTTGGGGTAGGGGGAAGCAACGAAGTATCTTTAGACTACCTATACTCTAATAGATATACTGTTACCGCTGACTTTAATAAACTGTGTCAAAACGATACTTACCATCTGATTTTTATGTACTTAGTTTTAGTTGTCATGTATTGCAGCTCATAGAATCAGAGAGAACTGGATTTGAGGGATCTCTGGAGGTTGTCTACTGAGACCTTCTGCCAACTTGTATTGCATAGCAGGGACACGCTGACTTCATAAACTCTATTGTTTGTTTCCTCCTGGAAATAAGAAAATATTGCAAATTATTCAAGATACTGGAATCTAGAGTGTTTTTAGGGAATTCCCTAGCTTTAACAGGCTAAAGAAAACTGTTTGTTTAATGAAGTTTTTCATATTTCCATTCGTCTCTTAAAAACAGATTTTCTTTTGAAAGGCCAACTGATTCAGTTAGTTTGGTGAATTTGTTAATGACCGCAGCATAATGACAGCTCCTTCCTTAACAGTTCCATGGTCCTGCTTTCAAAAAAGACTTCAGAGAAGGCTATTCTAGTATGTTTGCTGATTTCTCTTAAAAGCAGAGATGTTTTACTTTTGTACTTACTTCCTACCTTCATTACCTTCAAATTCCTTCTGAGCTGCTGTCTGCTTCTAGAATATACTCTCCTGCAGGAGGCTTTTCTTCAGCTTTCTCACTGCCTGATACACAAGGCAAGGCTGTGAGAGCTGGGTTTGGTCCTGCGCAAAAGGCAAGGTGGAGGGAGATCTCATCCCTTTCTTTACCTACCTCCTGGGAGAAACATGGGTGGCAGAATCAGGCTCTTCCAGAGGTGCCTGGGAAGAGAATGAAACCCAGTGGGTGCTGCTCACATCAAGGCTAGGTCAGGCTGCTCAGACAGGTTGTGCCGTCTCCATGCTTGGAGAAATTTCAGGTCAACTGGAGAGTGCCCTGAGCAACCTGGTTTAGCTTGGAATTAGCCCTGCTTCTTAGGGCGCTGGACTAAACGACCTCCTCAATTTGCTTCCAAGTTAAATTACTTTATGGTTCTAATTTGTTGCAATAAACATTCCGGGTGGGAGATGTGGTGAGGGGGAAGGAACAACTTATTTCTGTGTTGCTTCTCACCCCTGTAGAANAGATTTATTTCTGACTTCTTTCTTCTTAACTTCGTTGTTGCTGCTGTTACAATATGGAATTAATTTTAGTAGGAAGATGAGAATTTGACCCTGTATACAGTGCAGAAGGAAGATAACATTTCCTTGGTTCTTAATTTTGGCCCTTGTACAGTGCATGTAAGGCTTCATTTAAGATTGAAAAGAACGAGCCTCTGTGATAAACTGAGGAATGTTTGGCCATCTCTGTAATACTAGGTATATATGCTGTAAATGATGCAGTCTTAGTAATGATTAAGAGCTTAGGTAATACTGTTTGGCACTGTTACAGCCTTGTTCAGTCTTTGTCATGGATTTAATTTTATAACCTTTGGCAGTAATGTGCTTCCCACGGTGAAACCGCATGTAACATCTCTCTGAGTTTTAGGGTTCTCTGTTGATGTCAATGTTTTGTATGTTTTTNAAAAAAAAAAAGATTAAGTATTTGGGATGTTTGTCTGTTTGGTTTATGGCCCTCTTCACCAGCCTGAACACTGTCTCCCAAGTCATTGCTATCACAGCCCTATTAAAGTTTTGTTTCTTTAAGAACACAGCATACTGGTAAGAATATAACACTCCTAAATTTAGCATTGTATCTCAAATTCTGAACAGTTGCCTGTACTTTTAGCGGGTCTATGCAGGAAGTGTATACATGTGTCGGGTATGTACTTCACTGAAGCTGTTATACAATTTGTGAGATTTATTTCTGACTTCTTTCTTCTTAACTTCGTTGTTGCTGCTGTTACAATATGGAATTAATTTTAGTAGGAAGATGAGAATTTGACCCTGTATACAGTGCAGAAGGAAGATAACATTTCCTTGGTTCTTAATTTTGGCCCTTGTACAGTGCATGTAAGGCTTCATTTAAGATTGAAAAGAACGAGCCTCTGTGATAAACTGAGGAATGTTTGGCCATCTCTGTAATACTAGGTATATATGCTGTAAATGATGCAGTCTTAGTAATGATTAAGAGCTTAGGTAATACTGTTTGGCACTGTTACAGCCTTGTTCAGTCTTTGTCATGGATTTAATTTTATAACCTTTGGCAGTAATGTGCTTCCCACGGTGAAACCGCATGTAACATCTCTCTGAGTTTTAGGGTTCTCTGTTGATGTCAATGTTTTGTATGTTTTTGCCATCTGAGGCAATTACATGTTTTATATGTTGGGTTTCCATTGTTACCAGCTTCTGTTTTCATGTTCCTTGTATCAATTTGAAATATTGTCTCTGTTTTTCTTGGTTGTAAGGAGGCTTTGTAGAATGCATCCTGCCAGGGTTGAGTTGGCTGCAGGCTGGAGCCCAGCAGCAGCAGGCTTTTTAGCCTCCATTTGGAGGAGTCGTGTGTTTTCATGGACATTTTCAGTAGAAATGCTTCTGCTTGCTTTGAGCTCAGACCTTTCTATATAGTTCATTATATTTCTGCCATGCAAAACATTGTCTATTTTCCACTGCAGAAATGTAGCTCAAGTAGCATGTTAATGTCTTCTATACTGACCTCAAGGCTCTTATCTGTGTTATTACTAGAAGCAAAGTGGCTTTCTTTAGCATCCTTTCTGTACTCTGCCTGCTGAATGTGACCTTGAAGTGCACCAGAGTTTAATAGGCTGAATTCCTGCTGTGATCTCCTACTCTGTATTTGTTAAGTAGGCATGATCTTTACCAGTGACCTGATTTAACGGTTTTGTTTGTAGAGATGTAGCTTTCCTGTGCAAGTCCTTATAGTGCTTTTGAATCTGTAAAACTGTCATGTCAAGATGATACTTTATTGTTCAGTTCACTTCCTCTACATAAGTGAGTCATACCTGCTCACTTCAGTAACAAAAACATGTGTTTTGCTACCATTAACCATGGTGAGTCAGCTTAGCTAAGGCAAAATTAAGTTTGTGGGCTATTTTGCCTTTTTTTTTTTTNTTTTTTTTTTTTTTTTGTTAATAACCAAGTCACACTCTGAGACATCTTAAAAGAAAAAGTAAGGCATTTCTGTGTGAAATGATTTCATGTAATATTGGGATTTTGGGGGCGTTTCTGCTCCTTCGAAAAGTATTGATCTTCATAATAAGTGTATTTAGGGTCAGAAGCACGTACAGGAGAAAAAAATATAAGCGGTCCACCAGATGACAATGATTTTGCTTTCTGACCTTGTGATCATTGGCCCAGGTTCAGTTGTTTGGAAGCCCTCCCCATAGGATGAGAGTGCCTGTCAAATAAGAGGCAAAACGGTGAACAATCCCTCTTCCTTCCCTGTTAAGTAGCAGAAAGCTGTTTGCTGGTTTGTGTTTCTCTTGTGAGGTATGTGTGGTTTAGAATCTGAGATGAGAGCAGCATAGGCATGGTGGTAGAGATGCTTATGTGAGAAGAGGTATTTTTTTCTAATGAACACTGAATGCAGTGAAGTTGATGGTAATTGTAAATTAAGAATAATTTTCCACATTAGAGTTGTTGATTTAAATTATTATACAGAACATATGAATGGAAAAAATAATCTTGAAAGTTTCCAAATTCAGGCATTCATGCCAAACACGTATTTTGGCATTCACAATGCCAAGGTTTGTGTAAGAAAAGCAGTAGCAGTTGAAAATAATATGGCTGGCACCACGAAAAGCAGCTTTTTTGTGCAAGTTTGCCCTGTAGGAAGTAATCAAGCCATCACACATACCCTACTTCTGGCATCTAACTTACATGCCAATGAAAGCACCAAAGCTGGGACCCTGTATAGCCATGCATACATGTATATATATATAGCCAGTCCCAGGACATATCTGAGGAGGTGACTCAAAACCCCTTAGTTAAATACTTAAATTATATGACTGCTCCCCCGTTTGTAAAATGTGCTGGGTAAAAATCTTTGAGCCTTACCATGCATGCTTTCTGACAGCTAAAGAAATAAATAACAACTGAAGAGCCGTATTGCAGAGTTCTGCTGCATAAAATGCTTTCAAGAAGGACAGTGGCAGGTTTATTTACTGGGGCTGGGGAGAAGTGAAACAGTGGCTAGAGAATACTACACTGATTACCACATCTGTCCTGGTCTAAATCTTCTCTTGGATTGCCTTTAGGGCTGCAGGCAGCCAGCGTATCTTGGCCAAGTTTAGTTTGCACATCTGCATCGGTGAACCTTATGATGTGCTGTTAAGGGTTTGGAGCAGGGCACGTTTCTGAAATTTAATCAGTATTTGATAGCTTGACCCAGTTGCCAGTTCCTTCCACAATCTCCCATCCTTGTAGGGGAAAAGCACAGGAAATTATTATGTCCATAGTAGGACCAGTTCTCTGTGCACCACTTTCATCCCATCCTTCAGGATGCCTCTTTGACCTTTTTCACACTGTTGCAAATAAACCTTTGAAAAGCAAAAAAAAACAAAACCCCACAACTTGAGCCTTTCAAGTTGTTCCAGAGTCAGTTTTAAACTTTTGTAGCCTCTGAAACATCTTCCAGGCTCCCCTGGATACCAGCCCACCAGGTTATCCTTTTGGAGTCGTCTGTCTGCTTCCAAGGCCAATCAATTCGTCTGCTGAGACTTAAATCCATTTTCTTCATTTCCCCACTTATCCTGTCTTGGCACCAAGTGAAGAGGGAGCCAAACCAACTCTTCTCCCCAAGGAAGAATAGTATCACCCTGTCTTTTAGTTCCCTTTCTAATTCTTCAGGTGTCTTTTGACTGACTAGCAAGCTTGATATATCTTTCAGAGACAGTCAGAATTTATGTTCATGTTAATCAGTTATCGGCGTGCATGCGTGCGGCTTTTCTGTCTATAAGGTAAGAATGTTTATACTTGCCTTATCAGAGTATTTTAGGGATGGATTAATTATAGTTGATCACAGTAATAAATGCACTTTAAGGAAGATCATAGATAATACTCTTTGCACCATTCTGAAAATATTTTTTAAAACAGTTTAAAAGCCTGCTATCAAAGGAGATTTCCTAATAAATATTTGTTTTTCTATCACCGTAGTATTTTAAAACTGGAAGAGAAAGCATGATACTAACAAGGAGGAGAAGGGACTTTACAAAGATTATGCTAATCCTAAGAATGTTTGAAAAAGAAAACAAACCTAAGGCACTTGGAAACAGTTCAGGGGGTTCTAATAAGATAAGACACGATATGATATGTGATGTGATATGATATATAGGCAAGATTATTCACCTTTTAAGTTCAGCCGCCTTTATTCAAACCAAACCGTGCTACATTGATTTACCACAAGTCCTGGAATTTAGTTCTCTGCTACTGTCAGATTGTTTTAGCAGTGTAGGGAAATTTGTTACACTTTGGTTTGCAATGCGACAGGAGAACAAGGTGTTTCAGTAAAGCAGATGTTCAGTTTGCATCTGCAGTGTCCTGGGTTCAGCCCCTCCTCACGATGGCTGGCATCGCTGGACCCAGCTCCTGCAGGCACTGCCAGTGTTCCAGCAGCAGGGAGGAACTTGCTGTCTTTGTGCTAAAGGAACAGATTAAACACTTCTCTGCTCAGACTGGCGTTTCTCAGCTGTTCACTATGGATCTAGTTGCTTTTGCTGCACAGCTAAGTGGGCTGTGTTTAAGAGGATCTCCGCTGGCCTGGCTTGGTACTCTCTTAATGTTTCCATACAGCTCCTGAACTGAAGCTGGGTTGCTTCTAGCCGGTTAGGGATGGAGAGGACAAACTGGAATTTGCTGCTTTGTGTCCATACACATACCTCTAGAAAACAGGGATTTAAAACATCTTAATAAATTACTTAGTCCATCCCCCTTTAGAAAAATTGTAACAGAAATATTGTTAAAATATGTGGAAATAACTTGTTCCTAAAAGCCTTCAACAAAGATTTCCGTACTTTCCCCAGACAGTCTTAGCTATAATTTCAATTATATAGCTTTAAAATTGTCTAACTTCCATCTTTCTTGCTGCAGTTCAAGCCTATGATCTCTTGGCAGTTCCCAAGTGAAGAGCTTACTTTGCTACAAAAGATCATAAATCTCCTATGCGTCTGAAGTCTGTTATCATGTCTGTGCTCTTCCCTTCTCTAGCCTGAGTAAAATTAATTCTTTCCACCTTTCCATATAGATCTTGGTTTATATACTTCTGATGACTCTTAATGTTCTTCTCTGGACTTATATTTGGGTCTATTTTTCATGAAAAGTGACATCCAGAACAGGACACAATGTTCCTGTTGAAGTTTCACCAGTACTGCCTCAATATTTTGTTCTAAATCTCAAAGTTTCGAAAATATTTTCACTGTTGAGTAATTGGGAGGCAGTACATCAACTCCTTTACTGGCATGAATTTACCTCAGCAGAAAATCTGGCCAAAGCATCTGCGTATCAAAGAGCGTATGACTCCTTTTTCCGCTGCTGATGGGTAGAAAATGTCACAAGAACAACAGATCTTCTACTATTTTTACCAGTTAAGCTGTGATCTGCAAATTAAAAGAAGATGATCATCCTTATGGGTTTGTTCCTGTTGGAACACCCACGTTCTGGCGCAGCGCAGGTCAAAGCGCACTCGCGCTGCCCCAAAGCATAAGAAGAAAACAGCCAACTTTGACCTATGTCCCCTCTCGGGTCTGAATGTCTGGATATGAAGTAAGTGCTTTTCCTCTAACAGACCTGAAAAACCTTTGTCAGCTGTTTGATTTCCTTACTTTAAACAGGATGTCATATGTTTTACTTAACGAATCACTCTTAGACATCTCAGTAAGACGATGCTTTTTTTTTCACAGCATCAGATCGTTGCTGACTCATCTTCAGATGGGGTTATCGGCAAGCCCCAAATATCTTCTTTTATCTTTTTTTTTTCTTCTGTGATGAAAAAAAGTTTGTGGAGTTGATTATTTCATCCAGAAAGCACTACTTTGCAGTGAATTGCTTTCTGTGTAGTTTAGGCTCTTCCTCTAATTCAAGTTCATTTGGAATTTCAACTCTCCTCTCCAAAATGCAATGCAGCAGCTCTCGTAGCACAAATTCAGACTCTGCACAGGTAATGAAATTTACTATGTATAAATTTCACCTTAAAAAATGTATTCATAAACCATATGAAAATAGTCACTATAAATGTAATGAACTCAATTGCTTTTCCTTATTCCTGAAGGATGTGTTTTAAGACTGAGAAAGCCAGTAGCTTAAATATCTTTATTCAAAATTCTTCATCTTAGAGCTCGAAGTCTTGAGTCTTGGATATTTACTTTGTTTTTGAGGTTTTTTTTACTCTCCCTTCTCCATGTTTCTCATCCATTTAAAAAAAAAATAATCTCAGGTTTTGGCTTTACATCAAATGACACACGCCATGGTCAATGCATCCCAGTGTACTAGAGTATTACTGGATGTCATCTGTAGGTGTGAAATGGAGATAGGAATAAGTTGATTGTTCAGTCTTAACTTTCTGTATTTCTCTGAAGAAATGAGGCGAACTGTTACCAAAATGAGTGGACAGAACCTTCTCTGTAGCCGTGTTGTGCTGAAGCTGGCAGAACAAGGGCGGTACAAGCCGGGGAACTAGGCGATCCTGATTTGAACCGCAGTTGTGTGCTTCTGAGAGTGAGCGAGGAAGGATTTGTATTTTACAAGTTGTAATTTTTACATAGGTGGGGCTGAGCCTTGTGGCTTGTAGACCTTCAGGATAAAGTTGCTTGAGCGTATTTCTTTACAAAAAATTGTCTGTATTGCAGATCGAGGTGATCTTACGCAGGGCCAGAACGCTAATACACAGGTACAGCTCGTGTGTCCAACAATAAAAGTGCACCTGTACTCTTTGATGTTCTCATTACTTTCTTTCTCTGCTGCGGAAAGACCAATTTCATTAATTAATAGACATTGACATGTGAAGGCATTTTTTAAAGGCTTTTTGAAGCTTTCAGGTCTTTTGAAATAGGCATATGGTGTTTAACAGCAAGGACATTTTCTACAAAATTACTGTTGGGGCCTCATTAGGTTTTAAAGATTCGAGATGGCCAATCGGACATGCTCCAGGTGTTTCCTCTGCTATGGCTAATACCTGTTTTTATTAGCAATATGACCTTTATTTTCTTTTAAATCATGTCCAGCAAAATGGAATTGTCACTTATTATTAGTGAATAGGATTTTGGTTTCAGGAATAAACCATGCATGTTCTTAATGGTGCATAAGAGTTTCTTGTCTTCCTGTCCAGAGAACATGGATTATGATGAAGAAGGTNATCTTTTTCTTGTCTTCTTCCTTTAACACAGTGAAGCACCCTTTTGAATTGGCCAGGTTCTGTGCACAGTACTGTCATTTAGTGAAATTCAGTGTTACTCATAATTTTCAGAAGAGAGTGCTGAGGATTTTAAACCTTCACTATTCAAAATAATAAGTGCTATAAAAGTACCCAGATATTTAAAAAAAATACTTCCTAGAATAAAAACGTCCATGCTCAGAAATACGTTACTCCTAAAAAGAAATACTGTCCTTTTCCTACAGTGATGTCTGTAGAATAGATGTCTGTTGGCCTTCTTAATGTATTGCCTGACCTAATTTTTGTAAAGTGCAACTGCTGTATGAGGAATCATCATCCAAATAAAAATCATGGCAGAAAAGCTGTAGTTTTAAAATGATTTATACCAAATGATCATGTCCATAATTGGAAGCACTTTTTGAAAGAACTATCTTGTGTCCAGTTTAAAAGGGAAAATAATGGAATACTGAATGCCAAGTAAAGTTTTGGTATCTAGAAAAAGATTACCAAGGGAGACGTAAAAGTTTTCATTTTCTTTATCACCATTCTTCTATGGAAAATAAATTTGCTGTCTCACTTGAACTTTCAAGCTTCTGGCAACAAATGTACATGGCCGTAGTAACTGGCTTGAAATAAAAAAAAAGGGGAGGGCAGGGGACCAACCCCTTGTCTAGCCCAATTCCCTTGGCTTGCATATGGGNACTCTCCTCTCCAAAATGCAATGCAGCAGCTCTCGTAGCACAAATTCAGACTCTGCACAGGTAATGAAATTTACTATGTATAAATTTCACCTTAAAAAATGTATTCATAAACCATATGAAAATAGTCACTATAAATGTAATGAACTCAATTGCTTTTCCTTATTCCTGAAGGATGTGTTTTAAGACTGAGAAAGCCAGTAGCTTAAATATCTTTATTCAAAATTCTTCATCTTAGAGCTCGAAGTCTTGAGTCTTGGATATTTACTTTGTTTTTGAGGTTTTTTTTACTCTCCCTTCTCCATGTTTCTCATCCATTTAAAAAAAAAATAATCTCAGGTTTTGGCTTTACATCAAATGACACACGCCATGGTCAATGCATCCCAGTGTACTAGAGTATTACTGGATGTCATCTGTAGGTGTGAAATGGAGATAGGAATAAGTTGATTGTTCAGTCTTAACTTTCTGTATTTCTCTGAAGAAATGAGGCGAACTGTTACCAAAATGAGTGGACAGAACCTTCTCTGTAGCCGTGTTGTGCTGAAGCTGGCAGAACAAGGGCGGTACAAGCCGGGAAACTTGGCGATCCTGATTCGAACCGCAGTTGTGTGCTTCTGAGAGTGAGCGAGGAAGGATTTGTATTTTACAAATTGTAATTTTTACATAGGTGGGGCTGAGCCTTGTGGCTTGTAGACCTTCAGGATAAAGTTACTTGAGCATACAAAAAATTGTCTGTATTGCAGATTGAGGTGATCATAAATCTTACGCAGGGCCAGAATGCTAATACACAGGTACAGCTCCTGTGTCCAACAATAAAAGTGCACCTGTACTCTTTGATGTTCTCATTACTTTCTTTCTCTGCTGCGGAAAGACCAATTTCATTAATTAATAGACATTGACATGTGAAGGCATTTTTTAAAGGCTTTTTGAAGCTTTCAGGTCTTTTGAAATAGGCATATGGTGTTTAACAGCAAGGACATTTTCTACAAAATTACTGTTGGGGCCTCATTAAGTTTTAAAGATTTGAGATGGCCAATCGGACATGCTCCAGGTGTTTCCTCTACTGTGGCTAATACCTGTTTTTATTAGCAATATGACCTCTATTTTCTTTTAAATCATGTCCAGCAAAATGGAATTGTCACTTATTATTAGTGAATAGGATTTTGGTTTCAGGAATAAACCATGCATGTTCTTAATGATGCATAAGAGTTTCTTGTCTTCCTGTCCAGAGAACATGGATTATGATGAAGAAGGTAGGAAAAATAATCCCTTACTAGATTGAAAGCATGAAGATTATATAACAAAAAAAAAGAAATTGTTGGTTTCTTCATTTAAACTAGCATTACTGGAGAGGGCAATGTCTCTCCATGTTGCTCAGCCAGGGATTCCTATTTTTTGTATAGCAGCATTTTTTTTTTTATCTTCTTCCTTTAACACCAGTGAAGCACCCTTTTGAATTGGCCAGGTTCTGTGCACAGTACTGTCATTTAGTGAAATTCAGTGTTACTCATAATTTTCAGAAGAGAGTGCTGAGGATTTTAAACCTTCACTATTCAAAATAATAAGTGCTATAAAAGTACCCAGATATTTAAAAAAAATACTTCCTAGAATAAAAACGTCCATGCTCAGAAATACGTTACTCCTAAAAAGAAATACTGTCCTTTTCCTACAGTGATGTCTGTAGAATAGATGTCTGTTGGCCTTCTTAATGTATTGCCTGACCTAATTTTTGTAAAGTGCAACTACTGTATGAGGAATCATCATCCAAATGAAAATCATGGCAGAAGAGTTGTAGTTTGAAAATGATTTATACCAAATGATCATGTCCTTAATTGGAAGCACTTTTTGAAAGAACTACCTTGTGTCCAGTTTAAAAGGGAAAATAATGGAATACTGAATGCCAAGTAAAGTTTTGGTATCTAGAAAAAGATTACCAAGGGAGACGTAAAAGTTTTCATTTTCTTTATCACCATTCTTCTATGGAAAATAAATTTGCTGTCTCACTTGAACTTTCAAGCTTCTGGCAACAAATGTACATGGCCGTAGTAACTGGCTTGAAATAAAAAAAAAGGGGAGGGCAGGGGACCAACCCCTTGTCTAGCCCAATTCCCTTGGCTTGCATATGGGAAATTTTGAATTTAGCAAATGGAACAAGCGTGGTCTGAATCTGCTCTGTTTGGTAGCAGATGACAAGTTGTGTCAAAACAGTCCTGTGTACTTGGAATTAAATTCTGCATGGTTTTGAAGGAAACACTTGCAAAAGTGTCTGAAACAGTTGGTGCTGGTACAACACTGGCCAGGCAGGAATGGAATTAAAATATTTCCCCTCTGCCGTCTGCTCAAGGCTTATCAGCTGCTAATGCCTTACAGAAACTGTCTGTCTATAGTGTACTGATCCAAACTAAAAATATTTTCCTGCATAACAGGTTTTTTTTCAAAGGAATCTTTCAGCACTTTGGGCTTTAACAACCATGCTGTAATTGCAGTCAATTTGTCTTACCTCAAAACCTCCAATGCATCAAAATGCGTTCCCCTTTACAATTACTAAATTAACATCAATTGTGTTGACGTGAATGGAAATACTCCAGGTTTACAGTGGTCCAGTGCAGACTAGTTAGTGACTTCATATTGGAAAGTATTCAAATTCTGAGTCTAAATGAACTAGATGCAGAGCATAAATTTAACTTCACATCATTTAAAAGTATACTGAAATGTTTTATGCAAATGGCCCAAACACCGCAGACTTCATATCATATATTTCAGTGATTTATTTTAGGAAACATTAGCAAAGGAAAGAGCTCACATGGAAATGAACTTCAGAAAAGTTTACTGTAAATATAAATCAGTGTAAGCAAGGAGTTCCTTTAGTGGTTCTTGCCGTTTGAAAATGCAATTTTAAAAAATTTATTTTATGGTTTTTATTTTATTATTTTTGCCAAAGACAACCAGTGACTGTACTTCTCTCCCACACCCGTGCTGGGTGTATGGGTCACACTGAGTCAACATAAGTAATTCATGTGGGAAAGTGTGCTTCATGGTTTCCTCTGTGTTCCCATTCTGTTGAGCAAGTGATGCTCGGTCAGTGTCAGGGATGAGGAATGCAACATGCTCAGCCTGTGCCACCTCCTGTTGTGGCAATGTGCTCTCCATGCCTGCAGAAAGAAGGGGCAAAAGGTGATGGAAAGCCGTATAGGAGACATTTCCATTTTCTACAGTCATCATGACTCTTCAGATGCTTAGGACAGCCTTAAAAAGCTGGTAGAGAGGCAGAGATACAGTGCAGTGTGTGGATAATGTCAAGTACGAGTCCATCCCTTGCACAGTACGCACAAACAAGGAAAGCAAATTACCTCAGCCAGAGATAAAACTTCATCCATTTCCATGGATGAAGTCCTGATTAGATGATTTGCTAGTTTTCTTATTGTTAATAAGTGCACTCTTCCTAGTATTTGGTGTACATTTCAGAAACATTGTTTTTCTATTAGTGTTGTTACATTAATATCTCTTTGTTTTGTTAGCTTGATGAACCTATATTTAAGAGCCAGTGAAACTGTTACTTGCAAGATTTTATTTAATAGACACGCATCATTTTGCCATGGTTAATGAAAAAGTTATGACTTACTTATTAAAATAGAAATAATTTGTCAAACATAAAACGTCATTCCATTCAAGTCATAATTTCATATACCATTTAGAAATAATAACGTGGATTTTCTTAAATTAGTTGTTTAGTTGAATAAATCTAAATAAACCCAGACAGTCCATTTAGGTAAGTGGTAGGCACTTGAAGACAGGTAGTACACAAAACCCAGAGAATTGCACATACACACAAAACTGAATGTGTCTCAACTGTATGTCCCCTCCTGTTTTCTGTCCCCTGCTGGGACTGAGGATCCTGGTGAAAAAACAGAGTGTTCTGAGTTTGCCTGGTACACCTGGAGACTGGCATACTAGAAAATTTGCCAGGGAGAGAACAGATTGCCTCCGTTTACTGAAATAGAGGACTTAACCTATTTACCGTGTATGGCACACAGGCGTTATTCTTTTAGAAAAAAACTGTTCACAGGCTGTGTGTTTGCCAGTACCACTTGCTTCTAAATTTGCACCTCGTCAGTTCATTGTTTAAGGAAGTGAGGAAGGAAAGAAACCATGTCTTCATTTGTGTAGGTGGATGATAACGCAGGAGCCAGTGAAGCAAGAGGACAACATGCAGTTGAGCCAAGAGCAAAACTTTTTCTGTTGACTGGGGCACAAGGAGAGGGTGTGCTGCCAGCCTCGTGCTGCCTGGCCTTACGCAGGGGAAAGAGCCACAGTGACACCAATATGCCAGTCAATGAGGCGAGTAAACTGGAAAGGGAAGAAATAGGAACCATGGGCCTGACTTCCCCCTCTTTCTGTCATTCTTCATTGCAACCTGCCCTCCCAAGCAGGAGGAACTTTTGAAAGCCATTTTCAGAGGGATGAAGGACAAGAAACCCATTATCCGTAATTGTCATCACAGTCATTTGAGAAAGTCACTGAACCATGGGAACTGCAGCTACTTTGGTCTTAAAGCAGACATTATGGTTTTGGCCCTCCATAGCTGCTTCGGTTGGACTCGATGATCTTAAAGGTCTTTACCAACCTAAATGATTCTGATTCTGTCAAAGGAATTCACACACCTTTATAGACATTAATAAGGTTGGCTTTACAGTATACTGTGAGAGGAGGATAACTGGATTATTATCGTTTGATAAAATGAAGAGCTGTGATGGGTGAATTTGTTTTAGCTCAGCTGTGTGGCTTAAGATACTCTTGCTTTGCTCAAGTCTGTCCCCTCCCTAAAGTAAAGGTTACTACCCAGGTGCCAGAGGGAGCAAAAGGGAATTTTGTCTTTGCCAAATTGGACTACAGTCTGGGGCATCAGCTTAAACTATTCTTGAAGACAGGTTTCTTCTGGGACTAAGGGAAGTTTTCTCTGGGGTGGGCCACCTCTGAGAGCAAGTAGAGAAAGTTCTCAAGAGGATGCTGCTATTTATTAAAGAGTCAGAGTCCTATGTACTTTGTCCTAAGTCTCAAAGGAAGTTTGTGAGAAATTAATAGATTCCATGTTTCCTGAACCTGTATTTCACTTCTTTAGCTGCAAGTTTACTTTAGGATGGAAAAGTGCGATGTTCAGACATAGTGCTTCATTTTTTTGTTTTCTTTTCTAGAAAATAAGCTATCTGCAGGTAATAAAAGACCATCAAATACTTTTTAAACAAGCAGCTGAAAGCATGTCCATAATTGGGAAGAAGTTTGAAGTAGGAATGGTTGAGTTGGGAGAAGTGGAACTTTGTAAGCACATTCCTGAGGGAGTGAGTGGGAGAAATCATTCTTTCTGGTGAGAGCATGAAATAGTCTATATGCATTTGGGGGTTTTATTAAAAGGTATGGTATGCTTTGCATGATTCTACTTGTTCAGCAAGCTAATATGAATCTTTCTTTTCCATCTATAGAGTAATCAAGAGCTGCATAATAGTCACGCACTTGAAATTTTTAACATTGTGAGATTGTTGTTTTGTTTCATTTTTCCTGTCTCAATAACATACCTTGGAAACTGCAGATGCAAGGAGAGAATGAGAATTTTCTTTTTTTTTCCCCATCCCAAGGGAAGATAGCAAAAACTTGTTTGTTTGTTTGTTTTTTTCAGCTAGAAAAGCAAAAGAAAAACAGATGAATGTGCAAAATGCAGTGCTTTTTATTTTTGTCAGCTCCAGGATTCTGTTTCCTACCAATAGAATATCTGTATCAGTATTAGAGGTTGTGAAAAACATCTGAACTGTGCCTTCCTCAATCAAACTCCTGTTTTGCCGTTTATGTCCTTTTGTTTAGTGGAGCTGGAGGTGTTTTTCTCATTTTTCTTCTTCTGAGATTTGAAAAGTCTCCCACCTGGTACTGATGCATGACAGCAAGTGGAAAAGAAAAGGAAAAGAAAAGGAGTTTCAGGTGGTGATGGGCATTAACACTTTTCTCAGTGTGTACCATGTGCATGAAAAAAATGGGGAAAGCTTAGTNTTTTTTTTTTTTTTTCTCCTTCAAAAGACATAAGAAACTCTCAACTTCTAATGTTAAAGAACCTGGTTTTGAGGCTGTGATCAGAATTAGGAACCTGAATGCAGGAACTTGACCCTGTCTGTCCAATATCCCGTGTAAGTCCTGTAGCTATCAGAGTTATTTAGTCTCTCCGTTTCACTGTTAGAGCTGCTGCACTATTCTTTGGCTTGGAGACAGAGCCTGCAGAGCAATAGTTAGAGTTCTCACCTGCAGTGTAGCTTGAGACCCTGTTCAGTCATCATGTTAAAAAAAGCAACTGAAAGAGATGTGAATTTCCTGGATCTTAGGCCTAATGATTTGGTTAACGTAAATTAATAAAAAGTCTGTAGAGAAAATTGTCAAGACACAAACTTGATACAGTTTGTAGCTGAAAATGAGTTAGCATCATGCATCCAACTATGTTCTTGCTTTTCTAACCTTTCCTTGTTGTTTTCCTTGGCTGCCTTTTTAAGAGCTCTCTTGTTTCCCATTTCTGGGGCTCTGAACTTAAGCGTGGACTTTTCTTATGCCATTGTGGAGCCCCAGGCTGAGACTGGGAAGATCAGGGCTCTTTCTACAGTTATACCTTTGGTGCTGGGTTACTTCTGTGGGATGCTTAATTTTTCCACATCTCAGAGTGCCTCTGTTTAAAATAGGGATGTTGATTTATCTGTTTTGTGGGATGCTTTTGAGGCTGAAAAGGAATAAATGAGTTATATATTGTTATTACTAATAGGAAAGCATAGATAAGAATTTATTAATGAGTTAGCTGACAGGCTCCCTGAAGGGTTTACAGCTTTTGCTCGGTTGCCTCCCTCCCGTGTGACCCATTAGAGCTACACTGAGAAGACAGATTTGTTTAGTGAATGGAAAACTCTGATACAAACAAAACTGAACAGATGTCATGTTCTGATATTCGGCAGTGTTATTAACATCTTCACGTTCTTTCAAATGGAGATAGCTCTGTGGTATTGTCACAACTCATCAGCTCCGTGTGGTATTGTATAGCTGTAAAGCAGACAATGCTATACAATGTCAGCAGATTCCTGTGCATGTGTTCAGTTCTGCTGCTTTTCTCCTCCTTTAACTCTCTTGGCTCCTGAAGAGGAAAGAAATATTTTGTCTTCTCATTCACGACAGATGGAAAGGATGCCTGATCCTTCTTTATTCTCCTTCCCTCTTTTCCCTTTACAATCCTTACAGTTTCCATATTCCTCTGCTGACACGGAGATGAATGTTGAAAATAACAAGAACAGGCTCTAAATCATGATGCTTCATTTGTTTGGCGTTACAGCATTTTGTTAATTTTGACATTATTGCCATGATTATTAAGCACTGAAATCCATAATTTCACAATCTTGAAAGGTCGTAAGTGATTTGGAAGCCACAAGATATTTGCCACTGATTGAGTAATGTTCCACGTAGTTAATTGCGCTTGTAAAGGAGTGATGGGTTATGGCCTTACTGTTGTCTTTTTCAATAAGTGCTTGGCTCCCATAAGAAACCCTACAGTTGAAGATGAAATGTGTAGGAGCTGCTTTTCTGTGATGACGATAATAATTTTGGTTTGGAACATCTGAGAAAACAGACTATGCCCTTTTCATTTCCCTTTTGCAAAAGAAAAAAAAAAAAGGTGAGGGAGAGGACCACATCATTCATGCATTTACTTATATGATATACAGCTCTGCTGGGGCAGGAGGAGTACAGATCAAAACAGAGAACAATTTACTGATCTCCTTTGTCAAAATAAGCATTTTGGACAGTTTATATGTTTGCTCCTAATCAAAAAACCTGCCCACTCGAAGGACCTAGATGTCATATTAGCCCTCCCCATTCTCACACAAGAATACGTAAGTTTGTACTCATCTTAACAAATGCAGTTGCCCTGGCTGGAGTGCAAGGGTTGTAGAAAAATCTTGAAGGACCAGATTTTTTTAAAGGAAGCTTAATAATGCAGGTCCTTCAGGGAATCAGTGGTCTTTTTTTTAGTTGCTGTAACTTTTATTGATTTTGTGGAAATTTAGGGACATGTTTTGGTGAATCCCATTAGGCACTTATTTGTGTCTTAGCTGTGAAAACATTTATAGGCTGGTTTCTAAAATTCTTGTGATGTTGTAAAGACTGGAAATGCACTTAAGTATCAGTTCAAGAACAGGCAGTTGTTTAAATCCTCCCAGTTCAAGAAAGGTCTTCTTTCTCCAAGGAATATAAGCAGATGTGGAAGGTCTGTCCATACACAGGGATCTTCCCAAGTAAGAGCTCTATAGCTATTTAATGAAGCAAACACTTTGATAAATGCTAAATGAGTTTCCCTAGGGTAGGAGGGGAAAAGCCCCACAGAAGGCAGGTGTATAATATTGACAGCATCGATACATAGGTTCCATGAACGTAGTAGAATTTGTTTAATAGACTGAGTGCATGCTGCCCAAACTTTGTGTGTGTCTGATTTACACCTCACTTACATTTATTTAACTCACTCCATTCTTGTGGTTTTTTGTCTGGGATCAAAATCACCTACTAACATCTTAAGTAAGGCATGGTTTCATGAACAAATTAACATTTTAGAGCAAATGTTTTATGTATGTTTGTCTGATTTTAGACATGATTGCTATACGTGTTAACTGATGTGGTTTCTAGATTTTTGTTGGACTGGTGATTAGGCACCTGTTCCATTCACACCCCATCTTCTGCTCTGTTTTATTTCCAAGCCTATTGCACTGCAGTCTCAGGTTCTGTTAGGCTCTGGGCACTCCTGCAACGCAAGCAGTAAGGCGAGATGTTACTGAGGAGCAGTATAAATGAGAAATTACCAATGGTTAGAAAGGATTAGCGAGTGCAGCAGTGACATCCAAGATAGTGCTACTTGTTTTGCTAAGCCGGATTTAGGAGGGAAATAAAGAAGCATTTGTCCAAATCACTTCATTAATCAGTCGGATGGAGGCCTAGAAACAGACGTGCTGTTAACCTCAGTCCCTGTTAATTACAGTTTGTTCTCTTTCGTGGTGTAGGATACTGGGGGAAAGGAGGAGTGTAGCAGGATGGTGGGAGGGGACTTGGTAGCACCCCATACCCTGGCATCTTGCACCCATCACATGGGTGGGCTGCTGTCAATCACCTA
>VZTO01023323.1:0-13831 GCA_013400615.1 Syrrhaptes paradoxus | reverse complement strand
CTACACAAGAGTAGAAGCAGCATGGCAATTTTTTAATCTTACTGAGTGTTTCTTGTGGCCTTTCAAAAGTGTGATCCCTCCTGGCTCACGTGTTTTAAGGCAACTGTAAATAATCTACCAGTCCCGAATTGTTTTTTAACGGTCTTGGGGGATGACTACCTTTGCAACTGCCGTGTCTTCAACTGCAATGTAGACATACCTCTACTGTGTTACCAGCAGCCCTTCTGTGTTACCAACAGTACACATGGGAACAGAAAAATACTGTTCAAAATTAACAGCAGACAAAAAAGGAAAGTTTCTGTAGAAGAGGAGAAATCAGCTACAGGTCTATGCTCTAAAAATATATTCAGTGACTACAGAAGAGTCATCCATCAGAAGAATCTCTGATTTAAAAGTGACTTTTCAGCCATCAATGATTACAGGTTAACTTCTGGACATTCGCTGGGGGTTTGTGGTACACTAACAGCAGGTTGTTACAATAAATTACAATAATTTCCCTGTTAAATTTTCTTCTTATTTTTCCCTTTGGTGTAGCTGCACACCTTTTACTCACTCCACTAAAACTGTGAGGTAAGAACTTTTATTTTCCTTACAGCCAGGTACAATTCGGGTGCAAGGAGCACACACCTCTAAATTCAGTTCCCAAAACCTACAATCACATAAATCAGTATCACAATAAATGTGTTGATAACTGTGAAATGGTTCAACAAACCTAGCTCAGTTTGATACAGTATTGGATTTTAATCTGTGAACTCAGTGAATTAATTACACCACTTGGTTTTAATGTAGATTGGTAAAAATTGTCCTAGTACATATCTCAGTTGCAGAGTTAACAAAATTACTGTGAAAAACTTTGGGGCAGTGCAACTCTGCCACATGAGCAGAGACAGAATTACGTAATTAAACCATAACTGGAGAAGACTATGGATTTACACTGCAGGATAATAAGGATCAAAAACCATTATGAACATTCAGAAATATTTCCTGCCAGTACGTGCAGTACAACACGAACATATTGCTAGTGAAAATGATGACAACGTTATCCAAATCCCACACAGATTTCCTCTGTTGTGAGAGTACTCCAAGGGATGCACTTAAGGGTAATCAAGAGTAGCACACAGAGGAAACTGAAACATGGTGTTCACTGCTTTTTTCTTCCATATGCAGGCCCACAATTACTTCCCCTTGTTTTATATTCTGCATTATGTGGAATGACATCATTGAGCAGGCTTCGAATTTATACTGCGGGCAATGGTAAATTGTGCCAGAGATAAACTAGATTGCTGCCTTGTCACAATAAAGGTCTCATCTTTCATCATAAAGGCTCCGAGTTGTCCCCCCAGAAAGGAAATACTGTCAGTGATAATTTATAAAAGGACATTATTAAAGAAACAAGTTAGAGGAGCTCTGTTCAGGCCTTCCAAGTCCCAAGCTGCTTGAGGTTTTCATCAGACAGTGTATGCTGGCTGTGTTCTGTAATCAAATTGGGACAAATCTCACCGATTTCAATGAATTAATTAAGTTCAGTGGTACAAGGTAAAGTGTGCAGGCTATGCCTCACATTATTGTCCTCAAAGAGTATTAGTTTTACATCACTGTCCCTCATCCTTCAGCTTTACTTCTCAATAGTCTCCATACCAATGTGGGTGTTGTTATGGAAGCAAAATTTAAACAGGAGAACACATCTGGTTTGTAGTAGCTTCAAGATATTTGTGTAAAATTCCGTCTGAAACATCAGAAAACGTANGCACTGAGGTTTTGCCTTTAGTATCCTTCTCACATTTCCTTTTGGATATTTGCAACCTGACATCTGCAGGTTTTTCTCCTCCCTTCTGTACTTAAACCGTATCATAGACTTGCTGTGACATCTTTTGCATGTTTAAAGTGAATGAAATGCTTTCTGTCCATTGAACAGGGAAAGGAAAGAAAAAGTTATCTGTTTGCATCATGGCTGAAGGGGCTTCTTTCATATTACTTCTACTAATAGTACAACTTTTAATACCAAGTTTATTTTTGTTTACAGCAGTATGAACCTGAAATAATAGTAATGACTTAATTGAATTTACCCTGGACTTTCAGTGAGTAGAGGCTCTGACCCTTGGAGATCATTGCAGTTGCTCAGGATTTACCCCACTAATTACTAATTTATCAGAGAATGAATCTGAGATTTGTTTACAGGAGTATAAAAGGGAAAGTTTGCTGAGGACAACACAAGGGTCAATTTAATCAACATCAGCTGCATCCCTGAGAAAGTGTTGGCTTGGCTTTTATTTGCTGAGAACATTTTCTGTACAAGCTGGATGGATTCTTGGAAGAAACAGGAGAGTGCAAAACCCTATTTACAAACACTAACAGTCTATTGTCATATCTCTGACACATTTCTATGAAAGTATTAAATACAGCTCAGCCCTTAATGACTCTTTCAACACAGAACTGCTCGTTAACATAGTCATTTTTATGGTCTTGTGTATTATTATTTTTTTCCTGAGCTACCTCCTATGGCATAAAATATTACTTATCATATAACAACCTGAACATCTATTAAAAACCCATTTGAAACAAAGAATTAAATGAGGCAGCTACACCTGTTTTTTATGTCCATTTATGTGTGGCATTGGCTACTAAACCCACCCAGTCTTGGGTGCAGAAATAAATCTTGTTCATTTAATGACTGGATAATAAAATAATATGTTCTCCTCATTTTTAATAGTGAAACATTTAATAAAACACCCTCCAAGCCAGAACTTGGAGGGAGAAATTTATTTTCATATTATTCACAGTGAATTGCTCTTGATATCAGTCAGATGACAGCAATGATATTGAATTCATTCCTTTTTAGGGCTCACTGTATGTCAGACTGATCTTCCTTTTGTTTTCACAACGTATCAGGGAAAATATGATAGTTATAATACAGAGCAGGATATGCACCAGCTGAAACGATCTGAAGTGGTCTCTAAGAACATCTATTGAGCCACAACTAATGATGCTGTGTTCAAGGCTAGGAGACTGAAAACAGATGGAAAAATCACTACTTAGCAGAAAAAAAAATCTAAATGTTGATAAGGCAAGAGAAATTAAGGAAATGACACAGAAAAGCCCTAGATAACTGTATTCTGCCTTAATAAACCTGTGGTTTAATTTTCCTCGCTAATCTCATTGATGGTTTCTTGGAAGCCAGGGAGACAGTTTCATTGTCCTTCCACGAAAATAAGTTTGGTATAGTTCTTAACTTATAGTAGATGCTGTAGTATAAACCAAGCATAGTTAAAGACAAAACAAAAAAATACCCCAAACAACATTCTGTTCTCTAACAACAGTTCTGAGGTTCTAACAGCTCTTGAATGGTAAGAGGCTAGGGGAGAGAGAAAGAGGCATTTAAGAAACAAAAAAAGAAAAAAACAAAAACTCGGAAGATGGAGAATTTGGAGTGCTCTTAAAACAAGTCGAGAAAAAGATTGAAGGTAGAAATAAAGAAGTAAGAGATAAGAAATTTCAGAAAACACTTAAAAGTAATTGAGGAAGCAATTTGCCTACTTATATATGATAGCATGTTTTTTATAACGTAAGTAAGAAAATTTTCTATTATTTTGTTCCTAACTTTGGCAAAAAGTTCTGCCCAAGAAAGAAATCCTTGCAAAGAAAGACAAATGAAGCCCTTGATATCTCAGTGTAACAAAAAAAAAAAAAAATTGTATGCTATTAAAATGGGTGAAGCAACACTACTCTAAATTCTAGATAAAGAGCTCTAAGTTATACACATTGGTGATCAATTCACATATGTAAACAAGATATAGAAAATTCCAGGAAAAAATTCCCTACATTGTGAAACAGAAATGGGTTGGGTTTTTATGGGTTTTTCCCCCCTATATCTGAGAAACAGAAACCCTAACCTCTGTTATTTTCCTCTAGAAGAGTCAAAAGATAACATTATTTTTGTAGAAAACCAGCCAGAGATGCAAAAGTATAAAACACGTTTTGTTGAAACTCTTGGAGGTATCTGTGGTGAGTTAATTGCTGCTTTTTGTAGAATGACCCTATAAAATATTGTGAAAGAGGGATAACTGTGAAAGTTTCCCCTGTGGAGTTCAAAATGTGAGGACAAAGAGGCAAGGATTGTACAAAGACCACGATCATAGTTTCCGGTTTCCATGGTGACAGAGTTCCAGAAAAAATGCACCCATTTAAACCAGTGACTCCTGCTGCATTATATTTTTAAAGATTTAACTCTGCTGATATTCATTGGAATAAGGATGAAGTTCCTGAGTTCTATTCAAACTCTTTCCACCCCTCTCTATTCAGATAGCATGAACTAAGAGGAATCACAAAGTAGAAAAGTCACAGAGAGCATGAAGATTTATTAAAAGTCCCACATTATGAGGAAGATAGATTTTAGACACACACTCTCCATAAACAGCCCTCATTCCTTATTCAGTTATGGGAAAATTGAAGTTTTCTGTTTAAAGAAAAGGACTCAGAGGTGTTTCTACCTGTTGATTAGACATCAAAATCTACCTATGTTGTTGCATCCTGGAACTTGAACGTCACAATTTACTGAGAATGTGAACTGTCAGGACTTGGCTTCGAGTTTTCTCTCATGTACACACTTCTAATAGCAAGGTAGGTGAACCTTTTAAATGGAGACAATGCGTCTCATTACAGTAATCATACATGAAGAAAATTTAGACAATCTATTGGACATCCAAGTCCCTCTTCCAAGCATCAAACTTCAAAGCTAAGAAAAGCTAAGGTTAAGAAAAAATGCTCAGTTTACTTAAGTATAGGTCAGGCTAGAAATCAGTGTACATCTGAGAGCATGATAATAAAGTCACAGGATAATTCTCTCTCATGAAAAACAGGAAAACATAGTTATGGGTAGTGTAGGGGAAGATTATAATGTGTGAAAAGATCAATATCTCTACTTAACTCATTGTTTCTGGTATTTGATAGAATTATGAACTTTCCAGACTCCATTTCAGAGTGTTTTTTAAGTCTTTATTGAGAATCAGAAGAAAGGGAATGACTGTTCTGTAAGAAGCATTCCCTTATTGTCAGTGGGGTGTTTCTGCTCTTTATGGATTGTTTGAGTTCATCCCACTGTGGAGCTGTTGCTTGACTTATCCTGCTGCTGCCATGAGGACGCTGCTACTCAGGATGAAATGTGCTACGTCCTAGGACATGCAAGATTTAAGAATGCTGATATTTCTATTGTGAGTTTACTTGCTGTGGCTGTGGTGGAGATCTGTTGGCATTGAGCTCAACATTACACAAGTGATAAACAACTTGTCTCCTCCTTTTTCCTAGGAAATAACTAATTTATCAGCTTTCCTTAGAAACATCCCATAGCCACCAGCTAATTTTTCATTCAGGGTAGTAATTAAACCATGACCAATTGTTCCGAGCTTGAATTTGGTTTTAAATTTCTTGCTTCTGCTACAAGGAGGGGATCATATACCTGACAACCCAACTGGTGTTCCACTTTTAACAGCTCGTCTAGTAAAAGATAAGTCCTCTATCTGAAAACTTTATCTCACTAGTATCCTTAAACTTGCATCCAGAGGAGGGCAACAAAGCTGGTGAAAGGGCTGGAAAGCATGTCCTTTGAAGAGCAGCTGAGGACTCTGGGTTTGTCTAGTTTGGAGAAAAGGAGACTGAGGGGTAACCTCATGGCTCTCTGCAGATTCCTGAGGAGGGGAAGTGGAGAAGGAGGTGCTGAGCTGTTCTCCCTGGATCCACTGATAGAACTTGTGGGAGTGGTTCAAAGCTGCACAAGGGGAGGTTTAGGCTGGACATTAGGAAGCATTTCTCTCCTTAGAGGGTGGTCAAACACTGGAACAGGCTTCCTACAGAGGCAGTTAATGCCCCAAGCCCGTCAGTGTTTGAGGCATTTGGACAATGCCCTTAATAACATGGTTTAACTTGGTCAACCCTGAATTGGTCAGGCAGTTGAACTGGATTATCATCGTAAGTCCATTAGAACTGAAAATATGCTGAGCTATTCTATTCTATTCTATTCTGTTCAGTTCTGTTCTTTCTATTCTATTCTATTCTGCTTCCATTCCATTCTGTCCCAGCATTTTATTCCTGTCTTTCCTTTTCCATCAGTCATATTCCTGCTTACCTACACCATTTTCCTCTGCTTTCCCCAAGAGGTACCCAGACGACTGTACACATTCAACAATTTCCAGACAGCAACCAGTGTCACTGAAACAAATAAGTTCAGCAGCTAAATTAATTCCCATAAACTACATGTGTTTAACTAGAAAAGAAAATCTGTTTGATTTTTTAAGGTCTCTGCAATTTCCACTCTCCTCATCCAAAAAACCCTGCAGCACATTCCAAATTGTTATTCTTAAAAAAGGTCCCATGTCAGTGTGCTTAAATCCTGCTTTTCCTATGCAATACCTATAATACACCACATCAATTTTCAGTTTCTCAGCTATACTTAAAAAAAAATAGATTATTGTGAAAGGTAGGCTTTTAATTATTTTAAATCTTTAAAATATATTAGGGATCTTCAGTTTGGCTTTTTCTTGTGGCTGACAGACAGCTTTCAGAGCTGCTTTTGTCAAAAAAAATATATTATCAACACATAATTTTATTTCACTCCTTGCTACATTTTCTTTGGGAGTAGGATTAAGACCCTTGCAATTTCTACTCCCAGACTAATATAACCTGAGTAATCTTCCACAGATTTCAGGGCACAAAGCTATTTTCAAATATTTAATGACATATTTTATACAGTGTTTAATTAATTGGACTTTTTAGTTATAGATTAGAAAAAATATATTAAGATAGCAGAAAAATGATCTTATTTGCAGGTATCAAATTATGCTACTGAGAAACACAGAGAAATCAGTCACTGATATATTATTAAAATCTACCCCACTATGCTTTATCTTAAAGCATAGGTGTTTATGATCTTTAATAAGGTAGATATTTTTATCTGTCACATTAAAAATCTCCTATCTTATGACTTCAGAATAACAGAAAGAAAATGAAAAATGTTATATGTTAATCAAGAATCTGATTCAACACTAAAAATATATAGATTTTTACTAACCTATATTGTTTGCTTTAGCCAGCAGAATTCAAATAACATTTTAAAACTCCATAATCACAGGAACAAACGTGTTATTCTTCTATACTGATCTCACAGGTTTATACACCAATTTCAGAATGAATGCGTATTTTCTGGAAATCCACTTGTGATTTCTGTAAAATTAGAGTTGAGACTTAGTCACTTTCCAGGGATCTTAATCTGACACACAAAATAGGTCAGGTGAATTTTATCCTTACAGTGCTACTTTCCTCCCAAGACTTCTGAAGGAGCCCAGATTGATGAGATGGGATAGGGTAAGTAAATTAGTTAAGATGCATTTTCATAAGTCATTTTCTAAGGACAAGTTAGGATTCCTGCGTCTGTTTTTCAGAAAAGACAAATAACTGTGGATCCTTTGGGTTCTGGGTACTTAATCTCAAAAAAATCCCTGATTCTATTCTCTGAGATAATCATTCCACTCATTAAGTATATTGGGTGTCTGTGAACCTGCCCCCTGAAACAACCACTGTTGTTTTGAGTAATGCTTTAAAGAGATATAATGTGAGATGGTGGTGACACCTTCTTCATGCAGAAGAAATGAGAACTTTTTAAGGATCTTTAATATTTGGAAAGTGCAAACACCTAACGAAAAAAGCACATTTGTCACGGTGAGAAAGTGCATTCAGTTAGAAGTAATGAGCAGAGAGCTAGGGCTGATTCTCCAGTTAATGTCAGATATATTTATCAACTTGCAGTTTATTCTGCCTAAGAATCAACCTTGAAAAGAAAAATTTTAGCAAACAACAATTGTTTTATCACAAAAAGATCTGTTAAGCTTTGGAAAGCATTTTTGTTTGCCAGTCAACAAGTATATGAACACCCCAACTTTTGTGAAAGATCAATTTTGCTTTAGCAAATAGAGAGACAGGTTCTGTAATGTTAATGACCAACTTTGAACCTATCAAACAGTCTTTAAAGTGCTGTTACTCCACCGCAATGTCATTACAAATTTGTGCTGAAGGAAACTGGTGTAGGGTGAATTTGTCTTTTGAATCCAGTACAATTCAGTCTGACACTATCGTGTTGGCAGGTCTCTTTCCTAGTTCTTCATAGACTATTTCTGAAAACTCTACAAATATTTCAATCCAAATTGGTGTCACATTTTACTACCTGAATGATAAACTCAAAGACTATTTGATGGAGAAATATTAGCAGTATACACTCTGTTTGTATGTAAAACGAGACATCAAAATTCTGGGCTCTGTCTTAGTTAAGCAGGATGTAAGCAGCTTCACTCTCTCCCTTTTGAGTAGACAGGCCACCTAAGTACTGGAAGCAGCTAAGAAGTTTCTGAATTAAAACCCTATCTCCCCTATATTGTTCTCAGTATCTCAATAACAGAATTACATTACACAGGGAGAGGTAGTGTTGTGTCATTTCCATAGAATCATAGAATGTTTTGGGTTGGAAAGGATCTTAAAGATCATCACCCCTGCCATGGGCAGGGACACCTCCCACTATCCCAGGTTGCTCAAAGCCTCATCCAGCCTGGCCTTGAACCCCTCCAGGGATGGGGCATCCACAGGTTCTCTGCGCAACCTGGGCCACTGCTTCACCACCCTCACAGTGAAAAACTTCTTCCTAATGTCTAGTCTAAATCTCTTTCAGGTTATACCCAAGTCCATACCCAAGTCCACATCATGTTGGGTTGACGCTTTTCCATAGTGAATTGAAGAAGTGGACAATTCATCCAGGGGTCCTTGCTCATCCAAAAGTATTGAAATGAGTCGATTATTAATCACAGAATTGTTGAGAATAGAAGGAATCTTTTGAGATCAGCGGAAGGAATCTCTCGAGATCATCTAGTCCAACCTCGCTACTCAGGTGTGGTCAGACAGAACAGTTTGTCTAGGACCATGTCCAGCTGAGTTTTGGATATCTCCATAGATGGATATGCTATTTTTTGGCATTGATCATGGATCTTATTTGCTTGGTGGGCCATACACTACTACTTATATATACTGCTATATAGTGTCTGGATTTGTCTCAGTGGTTTGCAGATGGGAAGGAAAAGGAATGCTCATGGTAGCTACCTATGAACAAGCACTGAAGAATGGCTGAAAATTAGTAGCAGAACAAGCTGCTTTGAACTGTACTTAGTCTGTAGTACTCCAGCATAATGGGTATTATTGGGAAAGATTCAATTCTCAGAAATACATGAGACAAAAATAAAGACAAAAAAAACCAAAAAGTTTTGAGGGGCAATGAAAAGTAGATGAAGAGCAGACGGCGGTCAAGGAAATCAAGGTTCCTCAGGACAGCAGTACCTCTCAAGAACATAGCCTCTGCGTGACACTAAACAGAACTGGGGTAGTCTCTGGCTGGGGATTCTCGATGTTTAATCAAACATAACTCCAAGCATAAGATAGCCAATAAACCTCCCTGTTGCTCTAATACACCAACATTTTATTCTCTTATTCAAGTTTGTGCTTTTTTTTTATTTGCAGTGTATGGAGAATTTAGAATGCAAACATGATCTTCACCTTTGCTTTCACATGGCTTTAATAATAACTGCTAAACTGCAAATCTACTGTACATGAGAATCAATTCTTATGTCCTCACAGCAGTGACTATAAAATAAGGAACATAAAATCACACAGATAGATACTCAGTAATTAAAAATAGTTAATCTTCATCTCCAGCCATCACAACAAAGGTGTTAGTTTGGGCTTAAGGAGCTGAGGTGGATCAGTAGCTGAGATATTTGAGCCCTTCTTGCCTCTTTTGTTCATGCTTTCATCAATGTAAACCAGTAAGTAATTTCTAATTGCATAAATAAAACACATTCCTATTGTTAATAGTCCAGGCTCATTTCTACAGGTAAAATATAGGGACAACATTTTTAAATATTTGCCAATAGCTGACTGAATTGAGCAACTTTCTCTAGTTTTTCTGAGTACTACCCAGCAAGCATGAATATAAAGGTACCTCCTCAAACAGAAACCAAGGACAGACTGAAATATCCTACTAATCAACCTCAGGTAAAAGCCTGTGTGAACAGATGGGCTTTTCTCTATGCCTTCAGGTTTTGCTGCATTACTGGTGGAAATTAGTTCCAGAGGGGAAAGCCTTCTCTTGAGAGTTTGTCATCACTTGCCCTGAGATGTTAAACTCAGTAGCACAGAAAGAAAGAAACATTTCCCCAGAAAACGGGGACCTAAAGCATCTTACAGAGTAGCATGAGTTTATTGGCATGTAGTTGACTGAGGACTCTCTTGGGCTGTAGTGACAGCTCGTGCTGTCCACAGCTAATTCTTCCTTTGCAAACGGTGTCGGAGAAGCTGTTCTGAGCAATGCACTCACAATTGTTCTATTTCCACAGCATCATACTCCAGAACAGCCAGAATTACCAAAACAGACTGCTATGAACCTTAGGAAATTTCATCATCTGAGAAATCTGGATATGAAGTTTGGAAGTTAAGTTCAGAGAAGCTGCATATTGCCACAAAGCAAGAGAGTAATTAATTTCTGTAAAACAAAAATATTTGTAGTCTTCCAACTGTCTGTAAGTTTTAATAATTGGTGTTGTATATAGCATCTGTTTGACATAGTCCTTGATCCTGTGAAGACTCATGGGGTTTGGTTATTTGCTTAAAGACCAATCTAAGTGGAAGTTGTTGTTGGCCTTTCATGCACATATGCTTGACGCATTTGTGCTCAAGAATTATGTATTTCTTCCTTTTATTTTTTAATCAAAGTTACATTATAAAAACACGGTCCTACTGTTCATTTTATGTACAAGTTATTCTGAGTGTGATGTCGTTTTAATTAATGGTTTTCACAAAAAGAAAGACCATAATCAATTAGGGCCATACAAAAAAACATTTTAAAGCAAATACAATCAACACAACTTTTCAGAAAATCAACTCCTTTTCAGTAAATGGTGTATTGATTTTACAGCTTTGTATGCATATTGTATCACTTAGAGAAAAATATCTATTCCAAGGGTCTGCCTACTCCTTGTGAAAACACATCAGAAAACCTAAATAGTTTGCCAAGGTCTGGTCTAGTTTATTTACATTACACGTTGTCAACAGTAGTAGGTGGCAATCACCATGGGATTGAAAAATAGACACTTCGAGAGCAAATATAAAACGGTGAATGAAGATGGTGCTTGCATGCAAGATGAAAATAGACTGTGAATGAACTGGACTGAAAACCAGATGCAATACTTGGGATTGATTCAGACTTTTACTGTGTCATTATGAGGGTGAAAAAGTATTTTTAATCTTAGGAGAGTTCACTAGGCAACCTATTTAAGAAGGCTATGGAATTTGAGAGCGGTGGGTTTTTTTTAAGATAATGTGAACTCTGTGGTCTGGTTGCCTAAGGAATGGATGGCTTACTATTGTCAGTGATGGGCAGAGGAAGATCTATGATGGCACGCAATGATGAGTGTGGGGCTGTAAAGGTGTGGGTGCAATCCCGTGCTGTGACAAAAAACAGCATCTGGATGATTCTCTTCATCATATGGTTTCGTTTTAGGTAATCCTGCAAGGAGCGAGGAGTTGGACTCAATGGTCCTTATGGATCCCTTACAACTTGAGATATTCTGTGATTAGAGCATCTGAGCCAGAGTGTCAACAGGGATGACAGGGCAAGACCAGGGGTATTGTTGCACTCGTCTGAGTGCCAGGTTTCACAGCATCAGAAGTAACTGAGACTTCAGAAGTATCTCCATGTTGCATGGGGTCAGACTCTAGACCTTTGAAAGGTCTTATATGAGTAGGAAAGTGGACACTGGGAACTCAAAGCAAGGCTTAACTTAGTGCCGTGTTAATGAACTCTCTCTTCTTAAAACTGAGAAATGGAGGGCTGGTTTTTTTCCATAAAATGCAGTTTTCAAACCGTAACACTCAACTTCCACGGTCTTTTTTTCTCTCTCTTAACCTCATGATGTAGGCTTTATTCTCTTCTCACTTTTTCATCTGCTTTAAAACTGTAACTCCATTGGCTTTGGCAGACTCATTCCTGGGTTATACCCTGAGGTAATGAAATGAATGACAACCCAGTATGAAACATGATTGTACAGAGTGAATTCCATATTGGCCTGCACCCTGCATAATTGCATTGAAGTCAATCTAAGCCATGTTAAGTTATTGTAGATTTTTTTTTGTGTAGAAGAAAAAAACATAAAATGAAAGAGCACATGTCTAGCCTTGTGTTTTATCCTAAGCCAAATGAGTAGACAGCTTGCATTTGCCAGCCTTCTCAGAAAGAGCCTAAAGGGACCTGTTTGCCAACATTTGATTCCCTGGCAGCGAGCTTTTTGTACTTCTATTAATTAGCCAACACAAGGTGTTTTCAGTTTCTCTGGAATTCTCTAGCCAAGGGCTGACTCTATGGACAGACATCAGAAAACAGCCACTGACTCTACAGAAATCCACTGAAGAATCCCATCCTCATTACTTGGAGGATTGGAACAGATGCACTGAAGAGAGGAGGCCAGGAACACAGCTTTTTATGTATGGTTTTATCAGAGTTTAACAATCCTATAGTGGCATTTGTTTGACTTGCCAAGCAGAAGGCGATGGTTTCATCTGTATCAGGCACTCAGGCAGAGCAGATTGTCAGATATTATAAACAAATATGCTACAATGAAAGCATTCTTTAATTTGTTCAAAGCAGGGCAAATTTTGTGTCAGAGCAGTCTGAAATATCAGCACTTATTTAATGGAGATAGAGATGCAGAAGCACACACATTTTGAGATGCAGGCACCTCCTTCTGCACAAAATTAGCCGAACTACTGAACTACTACCCAATAGTGCTCTGCTGTTCGTGACATGGAAATTTAAACATCCTGGCTAAAAATCACAGCGGCTTAAGGAACACAAGCTGTGACAAAAACTTGAATGTATTTGAGCAAAAGTTAAAAAAACCAAAAATCAGATATGTAACTTTTTGTTTCTCAAAATTTACATCTCTCTACTCCATTAAAATATTAACCTAGTACACTGAGGCATAGAAAGCAATATATAGGGAATAAAACTTGATACAAATCCATTGCACAACAGCCAAAATGTTTGCTAATCTTCCTCCAAGATTCAGACACTTTAAAATGACCAAATCAAGCAAGTCCACTAAACCCACTAAGTTTTCCCCAAAATGAGGACAGTTAGTGGATTGCAGGAAAATTGCTTTTTACACAGTGAAAGCACACCTGCTAATATTATTGATATGTCAGTGCTGTCTGGTTTTCAATAGCTGTTATCTGAGCAACAATGTTCTCTTCAGAAGAATAAATAACGCGACGAGAACATCTTGAAAGATTCAGAATCTCTTTAAAATAATTAAAGGGGAAATGGAAGCTTCTAAAAGATACATTTAAAACAATCATAAAAAAGAAGAAGCTTATTCTGGTCCAAGTCTTCCCAGTGGTCTTGTGAGAAAAGGGTGTGCTTAGTATTCTATATTTCAGACCCCGAATGAAAAAAAGATCTACTTACTTTTTAATAAAATCCACTTTCCTCTGTATAAACACTCTCAAATACCTCCCATTTTTTTCTAGTAATAAGATATTCAATATGAAGCTATTGTTCAACATATCCCAGAGGAACAGATCGTCACTTGGTGCAAACTGTTCCAGTTTCATGCAAACTGCAGCCAAACTGTTGCAAACTTGGTGCCATTATTCTGACAATTATCATACTCTAATGAATTTACTCCAGCTGAGGACTGGTTTCCTACATTTTTTTTTTAATTATAGGAAGGAGTGAATTTCAGTCACAATA
>VZTO01023322.1:0-24871 GCA_013400615.1 Syrrhaptes paradoxus | reverse complement strand
GTGACAGAGCACTGGAACAGGCTGCCCAGAGAGGTTGTGGAGTCTCCTTCTCTGGAGACATTCAAAACCCGCCTGGATGCGTTCCTGTGCGATCTGATTTAGGTGTTCCTGCTCCGGCAGGGGGATTGGACTAGATGATCTTTCAAGGTCCCTTCCAATCCCTAACATTCTGTGATTCTGTGATTCTGTGATTCTGTGTGCATCACATCCCAGTGGGGTTAAATGTTTCAAAACACCACATTGCCCTGCAGTTTTCTACAGAAAACCTCAAAGATGTCGAGCATGCAAGATGATACAAGCTGCTGATCTTTGAGAGAGAATACTGCCTTACTCAGTGTAAAGGCACAGCTGACACAAAATTGGCAGTCCATTCTAGAAAACCACCGACAAATAAATTCTAGTGAAAATTAATCATAACCCACAAACCGCAGAATAGTGTTCTTTACACTTAAAGAAAAACAATGTGAAATTACTAGTGCAAAAATAAACATTAATTAATATTAATTTGCTATTAGAGAGAGGCACATGTCATACAAGCAACAGAGGTGTGAAACAGACTGGGTGACAGTCACAAGGACTCACTAGTGCTTGTGTTAGTGCTGTAACATGGAGCAAATACAGGTAAAGTAGGTTTACAAACTCTTCATATAGTCTGTATGGAATTTAACCATATTCCTTCTCGGAAAACCAAACACATGACTTTGTCCACCTTTCTGATTATCTCTCAACATAAGGAGTTTAAACTGCTCCTGATCAATATCAAACACACGAAGAAATTTTTTTTTTTTTAAGATTTCTGTAAAAACTGAGCACTAAGCATGGTACTTAAAAGAAAAAAAAAAAAGTTGTCTAAGGAAGTATATGATACCAGGGAAAAAAAAAGGTAGGAAAAGCATTTCCCAGCTTGATATATGGTGACTGTCAGAGTTTCAGAGAGGGCATCGAGAATCCTCACTCTTCACCTGGTAAGTCTGTAGTACAACAGGGCCCATTCCATTCAGTCCAGATGTGTTTGAAGAAGTGCCATCAGTGCTCATTATTTTGCTTCTCTGAATGTACAGGTCAAGAAAGTTTGCTATGGTGACAGTTGATGATGCTATTCACTAACCTGGTTGAAGCCTTTCCATTGATTTCTAATGATGATGGATTGACTCATTAGCCTGTTTAGCTTTTGACAGTCAGCAGCAAAGTGACAGCTGGTACACTGAATGGGTAGATATAAAAAATGTTAACAGTTTTGTTTAACCCTGGAATGTTATATCACATTGACAGCATTGAGTTTGCAAGATGAACAACTGATCAGTATCACTTCAACAGACCATGTTTACTTATTGTCCTTTCCTTTGGATGAACAGAATGAAACATGATTTTCTTCACAGGCAGAAAAAGCTGTCTATGGACAGGGCTTAATTGACAGGCTTGCTGGGAGGAATGAAGAGGATTTTCTGCTTTTTTTATGCATTAACGGTTCCTTGTTACTTTGATGCTCTCTCTGTGGCACAATCTTCTAGCAGTTTTCATGGTCAGACCGTGCTATACATGCGTCTTACATTGCTATAACATGTCCATCAACTAGGGCAGGATAACAGATTTCTAATTTGCTTATTTTCTCAGCAAAGCAGAACCCAGAGCAGTATGGGTGAAGGACACTTGGGTAGAACATATTGCAAAGGAGAACATCAAATCACAGTCAGCGTTTGCAGAGCAAACTCACTGCACCAGCTCTCACTCCCTGCTGAGAGAAGGTGAAAAATACTGAAAGGTGTGTCTAGTATTGCCCAGAATAGACACTGCCACACCCGTGCCACTCGGCATAGCTGTTCTTGATGCTGAGCCGCACTGAATGACTGAACATGGCGAGTAGACCCTTACAGTAGCCAACCCTGGAACAAGGGCCCAGCACCCTTCTCCTCACTGAGGCTTGTCGCAGTGTCACTGGAAGAAGCCAAGGCAGACAGAGGGCCCATCCTCTGGGCTACCACCACACTCCTGATTGCTTGGACACATCTCAGAGCAAAAGGTGAAGTCAATTTTGTTTCTACTTGTGCAGCCAGGGAAAAAAACAAAAAAATCATGGTTGTGTCTGGGTAAGATGATTTTTGACACAAGGCAGCACACACAGCCTGGGTAGAAGGAGTATTTGTCAGCTCTCCAGCTCACAGTACCTAACGGCAACTGTAGTACACAAAGCAGAAGCTGTGAGGGTAATTCTGGGTAAGAAACAGAGGTATCTGCCAACAAGGTGCCCCCGCAGTTTGGCACAAACGTAGCAAACACAGTGTGCACATTTCTAAAGGGGTAACTCTGGCTGACGTCCTTTCACGGCTGCACGTGCTCCCGCGGTCTGACCAGCTGCTCCTCGAGGCAGAGCGCACACCACCAAGGCGCCGCTCTTCCCTCCCACACACCTTCCCACACACTCCTGGAAGCAGCAAGCTCAGACAGAGGAACCAGCAGTTATCGGGGTGGCAGAGCAGCGTCTTGCACAAACCCCTGCTGCCACCACCCCGCGCTGCCCCCAGCCCACAGCACAGAACCCCAAGATAAAGATACCTCCACAGCAAAAGGCTCTGAATTTGTCACATATTCAGTATAAAGAGGCATTAGATAAAAACCACAGTAGTGTGAACTAACTAACATCTCACTGTAACTGATATATTCACAATACTAAGTATCCTCTAGTATTATCAATTAATTTGTTGTACCAATACACTAGTTTGCATTTATACAGACAGAATGAGCAGGAAATACTAATAAATGGTTAAAATAACACACAACAGACAAGTAAAGAAGGGCCATATTTTTCACTCTGGCACTGGTTGGTCCCCTGTGCAGAGTTTGGAATTTTAGCATGCTTTTTAAAAATTTTATACTTTATATGATTATTAAAATATGTGTATTTATAGAGAAGTTATTTTAAAGTATTAAATACACTTCCAATAATCAAATTAAAAATATCTGTTATTTAATTCATGAGAGAGGTTAATTTTTTGTGCAGGTTGCCACTGTTGTTTCTCTTGACAACTCAACTAAAATTGGATTAAATTTTCAGTGCTGATGATTTTTGGCTTTGCCCATCTTTAAATCTCTTAGTTCATAGAACCATATTTGTGCACCTGTTTAAGATGTCGTACAGTCATTTTTCCAAACTACTTCCTGATGTCATAAGACTATCAACAGCCAAGCTGTCACAGGCAGACCTAATTTAGTCCCTTGCCCAAAGACAGATTCAGATATATCTATGCCAGCCCTTACAGATGCAACCTGCTCCTGAAGATCTCCAGTGCAGGAGAACTGTCTATTTTAACTCTTCACTGAAAAAGATTTTTGCTACCATCTAGTCATCCTTGTGAAGTGCAAACCCACTACTTGATATATGCACCAAGAATTAGAGAACAGATTATCTACCCTGTAAGCACCTAAAGACTTAAAGCTCTACACCTGTTCCCTCTTCTTTTCACTAGAGTACATCCTACTCCAACACATTTAGTCTTTCCATGCCAATGATGTCTTCCCAAGCTCTGATCATTTTTACTGCTCTCCTCCTCTCAGCTCTCCATAATCAGTCCATCTCTTTCACAAAGCTCAGTCCAAACCACGATACCATCCTCATGTATCTAAAACCTTACACAGCCCTCCAAAATGTTCGCATGATACTCTCACTTATGATTCATTATAACTCCCAGAACATGCTCAAGATAGCTGCCAATAAATGATACTGTATTTTTTGTTTTCCGTGAAATATATTCAGACGAAAGGTGTAATTTGAAATAAGAGTACTTACTTAGTAATATTGCAGTATGCAAGTATCTTCTCCCTCATGCAACTAATGCATATACACATATACTTTCCAATTTTTCTGTTAGTGCCCCACTGAGCACATTCTTTTCCTTTTGGACACATCTTCTTTTAGAAGCTTAGACTTTAGATTTACAATTGGCAACTCAAACTTAGAATTTGCAGTATATCTTTTCTACTATTTTCAATGTATCCTTTCTACTCACTATTTCAGGGGCAGTATTGTCTCTTAAAAATATCTTGATGATGTATTCCCTAGACTTCACATTCATATATAGAAAGCCACATTAAAAAAGTCATACAGCTATAAAGTTCAGTAAAATTTCATTCACTTCAGATGAACTTCACGTGTTAAAAGCAAGATTACTCAAACAAGCTTTATTGGCTTGGATTTTCCTTATGAAACTCTCCCACTGTTTAGAGACCAGATGTAGTAGTATACAGAGATGTATTTCTGATGGCCTCTCCATTATGAATGCAGTAGCTATGCAGTGTAAAAATAATCTTTTTTTATTTGATACTAGTCCTATAATGTACTTATATTTATATGCTTTGCTGCATATTTCCTGGTGCTGCTAGCATTAACCTAGTATTTGTACAAATCTGATGAGAATCCTGCAATATAAAATACTTCTTTCAGGCGTAAGAATGTGGCACTGAAAAAGAAATCTATTTGTGTAGATAATAAACTTTATGCCATTAAAAGTGTAACAATCAAAATATCTATTTCCAGTATAAGTTTTTATGCTGAAGCCATCACTTATGTTTATGGATGAGTGGTGGTAATATCTTGATATCACAGTAGTAGTGGCAATTCTAAGCATATATAATAGCAGCTATTATCAAAACTATTAAATGTGGTACATGCATATAAAATTGCAATATGCATAGCAGTAAGCTTGGGCCCCAGTTCGGGTTGCTAGAGTTCCTTCCTTAGACTCTGCCTCTGAAGAGCTTCGGCACTGCTCTCTGTGCAGGTTTGTCACTCCAGCTGTTGGACAGGCAAGACCATAGTCAGGTCATGCTTGTCCCTTCCCTCAAGTGTCAGTGCCAGAGCAAAGCTGCTGGGCAGAAGCAGCATGTGATCTGTGTAGTCACAGAAAACAAGGATCACAGTTCCCAGCCACTGCCTGCATCATTGGTGAACATCACATTGGTGGGGAATAGGAGGCTGTGAAAATGAAGAGGCTCTTACCCATTATCAGGGAGTGTAGTGAGAGGACAAGGGGTAAGGGTTTTAAGCTGAAAGTGGGTAGATTTAGATTAGATATTAGGAAGAAATGTTTTACTGTGGGGGTGATTAGACACTGGAACAGGTTGCCCAGAGAAGCTGTGGCTGCCCCATCCCTGGAGGTGTTCAAGGCCAGGCTGGATGAGGCTTTGAGCAACCTGGTCTAGTGGAGGGTGTCCCTGCCCATGGCAGGGGGGCTGGAACTAGATGTTCTTTAAGGTCCCTTCCAACAGAAGCCATTGTATGATTCTATGGCTCTCCTCACTCCCCAAAAAATCCAATTCACTAATTCTGTCCAAAAGACTGAAAAGTGTGCATTACCTGCTATTGATGTCTTTTATTTGGTATCAGTATTTTGGATCATTTAAATGGTGTTTTCCATCACTGTATGAATCCCTTAAAGGTAGTTATTACTAATGTTTAATCCTGATAAAATTTGGTGATGATGATGCAAGGTTTAATTGTCTGACAGTGTATTTTAAAAGTAATTTAAAAGCTAGGTCAGAAGATTCTGCATGAGGAAATTATCTGCTCTGAATGTATGCACAAAACACTGACTTATTTGATTGCATGATCACAGTTTTCCAGTGAGCCTTCACCTTACTCCATACACAGGTCATTTAACGTCACAGTCAGTTTTAAAAGACAAATTACGAAATTAATTGTTTGGGTTCAAAAAATACTCACTGAATTTTCAGAACATGGCATTTTGGTGTGCTTCAGAAACAGGGTCAGAAAATAAATGTCCTTAGTTTCTCTTTCAACCAGCTTTTCCTTATGCAAAACCAGTTTCCACCTAATTAAATGGCTTTTTAAAGTTCTTAATTTATTAAACTGCCGAGTCCTTGAGCCACATGAATGTTCACCACCTCCTTTTTCAGACACTGCCCTCATATGTTACTTTTAAGTTATTTATAAATACATCTCTCCTGCAGCCTCTACCAGCAGGGCACCTTCACACGTTGGAATTTAATGAGGCTCAGGCACAAGTCATGGGTCCCTGAAGAAAAGTATTACCTGATCTGCTTCATTTATTTCTACCAATAATCATACCATTACCTACAGCTTCTGGTTTTAATTAGTGGTATCTAATGATTAACACTGGCCAATTTGCATCCAATTATGTCCCCTGAAAAATTAGAAGTGGATGAAAAGGCTGAATGCAATTAATCATTCTACAATGCAAATTTGCTTAAATATCAAGGATGAATGTGTTGTATTTTCCTAAATAAGTTTTCATTGAAAACACACACTGTCTGGTTATGAAGCAAAAGCATGATGCTTCCCATGACAGTAAGAAATCTGGATATTCAACACTACAGAATTACTAAACACACTCATACATATCCTTTTAATAACAATGAAAAAAATTATGTGACTGGTATCTAATTACACCGTGGATTCACACGCTACAGAAACAATTAAAAAAATAAACTAACATTTTACGACACATAGAAAGACCTTAACCTTGTGTGAGACAAAGTTTGGGTTTGGCATGTGGTCTTTAAAATATAATTGCCTCATTTTTTCTTTCATTAAGAAGTTTAGCTTCAGAAAACATTTGGTTCTAGCTTCAAAGTAAACATTCAATGCTACTTAGTTATGGGATTTTTTTGGACCACTGTAACATCTTTAAGAAAACTTAATTCATAGGAAACATTTACCAGAAAAAGAAACGCACACACAAAACAAAACATAACCCAAGACTTATTTATATGGTGTCTTCATCTTTTCCCCAATTTTCAGAGACAAAACTTGATCAGTCAACATCACAAATGACGGCAACAGGGTGCTTTTAATGAAGAGCTTCTTCTTTCTCATATCCCTGTCTCTCTGATAAACTCTGAAGATACCTCACATAAATACAGATATACTAAATACCGCTGGTAAGATTTTTCTTTTCCTCCGTGATGGTGAAATTATTTTGTCCCTAGGATAACTTGCAGATAATTAAAATAACTTGACAACTATTTTAAAGGTTAGTACTTATATAGCAACTTGCAGGTAATAAAGCAGAGCAGCAGTCCTCTAAGTTTAACTTACAAAACTAGATTTATTACATTGCATTTATTCATACCTTCATCCCAATTTTTTCAAATTAAAGCAACATTCAACATATTGTAAAAATGTTTATGGTAAAGTTGATAGAAATTTTTTGTAAGAAAAAATCTTCTGGAAGAAGATAACAATGAAAACAAAGTTTAAGAGAAGTTAAAATCCTAAATGTCATTTGATATATCTTCTCTGACATTTAACATGTAAAAAGCCAAGTCCCTGACTTCCACCACCTTATTTTGCCCCCAAAAAGCAGGCATCAAAATAAAGTATCAATTACACAAAGCAATAGTTTCTACCTGCATTACTCACCTTTTTCATATCTCCTCTCTTGTTCTTCCTATGCTTCTCCAGTTCTTAGCCTTACTGTCAGGAGTTTCATGCTCTTTTTCATACTACCCAGTGCATTACTTTCTTCCTTTTATTGTTGTGCACTTTCATCCCATTTTCTGTTTCAGACACAGGTCAATTTTCAACCTATCAACATTTTGCACTGCACTTTGGGAAGATGGGTGGAATTTAGAGGGAAGGAAAGATTATGCTGTAGATGTTAACTGATTCGTTGTTTCCTCATGCTTGGAAGTATTGTTAAGTTTTATTTTGCAAGAAAGTTTTTCCTTAAAACGTTAAGTTCTTTTTAGCTAGGTTCTTGTATTCATTATACCAGACATTCCACAAATAATTTGTTTTCAAGATATATGGTGCTTGTCATCTCTGCTCCCACTCCAGGCAAAATAATCAAAAAAGTTCCAAGATGCTGTTTTAAGAGTTGTGGCTTGCCAGGACATGCTATTGGGTTTGACCGCAAGATTCATTTACAGAAGCTGTACTGAAAAGCATCGCAACAATACTTCAATTATGAGCATCTGCAAGGAGCCCAAAAGGTTAGAAATAAGATCTAAAGAATAGAGTGCATTCATTTTTTTTTCCCCTCAGGATCATCACGTTTCAGTCAGGAGGGACTCATTGTACAGTACTGGGCTATGCTTCATGAAACAACCTCCAATGACCACCAGCAGAATTAGTTGCAGGCGTAACAGACTACCAGTTTTTTAGTAAGAAAGTTTTTATGCTGTCTTTCTAAAGCTGAATGAATTCCTAGTATCTTAGATACCTTTATATTAGCATTAAAAAAACCTGGAAAAAAACCCAAAAACCTCTGTGCATTCAGCTAGAGTTATTTCTTGATGAATATAACATCTGCATGCTTGTCTAGCCCAACCAATCCACTGAAGCTAATTGAGGCTCTTTTTGAAGTTCAGTAACCTAATTAAAGTTGAATATCTTAACTCATTTAATTTCCGTATTCACCACCATTTTGGAAATTCTTTTCCTAAAATGAGTCTATCAAAAATGCATTTTATGTGCAAAGGTAAACAGCATTGCAGTATTATGGCAAAATCTGTGACAAACTAATGAATTGCAAAGATTGCAGGAAAATTGTATATTACCAATGCCACCAACCTCATAGAAAAAAAAAAAAAAAACACCACTCCATACCACAGCAATGACTTATTATTTTGAATTGAACTTATTTCATCAAGAATCACAAAAAAATCTTGATGAGTGATGTGATTTCTTTAAAACACCTCCTCCTTTGAACACCACAGCAATGCTGTGCACTGTGTTTTTAGGGAACAGTCCAAGTTCTTTGGGGCTTGTCACATAAATGGGGAAAACAATCCTGATATATATCCTTTATCAGTAGCACTATGGTTTATACACTATTGAGGTCTACCCATAGTCTGTTTCTTCACAAATATTTAGTCCAGTGACTAGCTTTGACGATGTTGACATCATAGTGAACAAAAATCTCATGATTTTGACTCTTGGACAGAGATGAAAGATCCAAAGACTGAAGGTGTGACTTCAAACAGTACCACAGAGTGTTACTTTAAGCAAGTCATCCTTACAGCCCTTACCTACTTATAGATGATCACTTGGAGAATTACTTTTCCATTTCTACCGTCTCTCAAACACAACCTTGTCAGGACACCACTATCAACATAACCAGTCTGGCCTTATTTGACATACTTATCCTTCCTCTTACACTCCCCTACTGTATATATTCTCTCATTTCTGATAATATCATTGACCTTCCTGCCACCCAAGTGCATGCATCTTTGACGTCCCTAACACACTCTCCTCAAACATCCAAAACTCACATTTTTACTGCCAAAACTTGCTGTATATAAGCCTGACTTCTTTTAACTTACCTCCATAGAGTTCAAACTAACTGCAGTTTCCAGAGTGCTGTTTTCCCAGTACCCACTGTCTTAAGTGCCTTTCCATTCGCGTTCACACCATTTCTCCCCTTTTCCAGATATATAAATTTCAAAACCTGTTCTCTTGTTTTTAAGACTCTTCCTAATTCTACATATTTTTGCTCTCCTATTGCCCACTGTGCCAAAATACTTAATGGTCTCTATTCCTTACTTGACTGTTTGGCCCACAACTCTTCTGCCCTTTCCATGCAGAAACAGCAGTTTCTTCTTTGCAAACCCCTGTTCATGTTTTTACCACAGTGCTAACAAGTCAGCCGTATAAGAAGATAGAGCAAAGTCAATTACAGCACAGGAAAAACAGTGTTTTAATTCTTTCCTGCACCACTGCCTTTTGCCTTTTTTTGTAGCTGATGAATAGAGAGTGAGGGAGGAAGGAATGTGGTGACAATCAGTTCAATTGAATTGGCAGAAATGTTCTCCTCTGATAGTCACTTGCACTGATTTTCATGCACTTCCTTCTTTGTCTAGCACCAACATGCTCACTGCTTGCTTAGATAAGCTTGTTATACAGCTATCTTAAACTTCTCAGATACTTAGAAAAGTAAAAGGATTTTATAGGACTAAAAGTCTCTAAGTATGGGGAGGCAAACCAGCTACAAGAAGTTAAATTAGGATGTAATTTTACCATACAGTGTTAACAAAACAGAACCACCCATGTGCATGTAGTATCAGAAAAAAATTTAGACTACCCTCGGTTTGGCCTGTGATAGATTGTGTATGTGTCCATCCCCTCAATAATAACCTTTGGAAAATAGTACATGGAAATTAATCAGATGTTTCAGGAAGGATTGCACCCTATTATAACTTTTCAGAACATAAATTTCTGCTTGCAATTAAATCATAGATGAAACCACATATATCAAATGACATCATAGAATCATAAATTGGTTAGAGTTGGAAAGGAGCTTAAATATCTGGATTGTTTGGATTATTTGCAAAAGGAAATTTAAAATATTTAAGTCTTGTTTAATTAGGAGAATGAGGTCTCTAATCAGTCTTCCTCTAAGGAAAAAGCTTGTGAAAGGAGCCAGACATTCAAGCCCTTTGTGCTGCAGATGCTTTTACTAGGCATTCTCAACAACTGATGGGTGAAACAAGTTAGTAAACTGGGGCATAGCAGGCTCATTCAAGTGGAGTGAGTTTCCATACTAATCTTCATTTCATGTGGCCAGAGATTTGAATATGGTCATACAATTGTATCTCCCACATTTTGTACTGGACCTTTCAATCTTTAAAACTTTTTATTAGGCGCTAGAACTAAAATGCTGGCCCCAACCACGTTTATATCAACAGCTGATGTGAGGAGTTGTGAACTGAAGGACAACTGATGTCCCACTACCTTTGTTTTTGGCAAATTTCTTAAAAATACACCACACTAATTCATCTATATTCCTGAAAATCTCAAGCCATCTACAGTGAGACTTTGACTACTGATTTTTCATGAGTATTTGATGTCATGAAGAAATTGCCTAGAATAAAAATTAAGCATGAGGAGTCAGTGTACCCAGGATTATAAACCCATTTAAGTCACTTGATCACTATGACCTTGTCTGCAGTTGGAAAATAAATCCTGATAATTCAGTATCAGTGAAAGCACTAGGTTAGACAAAGCAAAGGCAGTTTTACTACTGCGAGGGCAAGCTTCCTCAAGCTACTTTAAACAAACCCAGCTCTTTCTGCTTTTGCTCATTTTATGATGAATTTTACTGTAAACTCCTAACTCCAGCTGTGCACAGCTTTTGTGCATAAGCAATAACAAGAAAGCCCATGACCAACACAATATTGCAAGTACTTCTTTGTTTTGTAAAGTAAGAAGTGAGGGGCATGAGGCAGATGTCACCTTATTCAGAAGTGCAGAGTAACTGAAACCAATGCAATAGTAAGTTAATAGTAAGTAATATGCTGCTCATATTAGCCAACATTGAGATACTGGCCTCCAGAGGAGAAAGTAAATGGTGTGTTTTGGGGTCGGTGCTTCCCAAGGCTACTTATGAGTACAGCATTTCACTTGCTTGGGGCTGTATCAATATCTAGCCTGTAGGCAGTGAGGACTGTCTTTCCCTAGGTAAATGTACTTTTTTTTAAACCAGCATATGAGGTGTTTTTTATTATATTGTTTATGCAACCAAATGGGGCTGTGGACTGGGACTCCTTTAGAGATAAAGTACCCAAAACTGGGAGTCAGCACCCGAGTGGAGAAGAGACCCTCCACCAAATCCAGCCTCTCCACTCCGCTCTGCCCCGGGCACTGCCAAACATCTCTCCTCCCCATAGACCTGAATGGGAGAAGACAGGCAGACAATCAGAACATCTTTGCCGCAAATCAAGGAATTAAAGACAAAAACATTACAAATTTATTTCATCTTAATTACTAGTTAAAAGTAACACAAAGGATTGCTGCATAGGCGTACTCCAGAGATGGAGATCAGCTGAACCCTGGGTATTCCCTTGGCACTGACAAAACAGATGCACAGTTGAGCAGAGTCTATATGATGTTGTTTGCAAATGACACAAAACACAGTTAATTAAGCTTGCTACTTTAATGTGAATCAGAGAAAGTCTATTCATTGACCTATACATTTTTCTCCTTTTTGTTCTTTTACCAACTGAAGAATTATGAACTCTAATAACTTGAGGACTTAAAGCCACATTTTACTGAACCTCCCCCCTGCCATATTGCCATAGATCCTCAAACTGATAAGATCTTCAACTGACATAAGGCAGCTCTCTCTGAAAGATGCAGCACCAGAGAAAAATCTCTGACCTGTACAGGAATACTCAGAATTGCCTTTACACAACACATGACTGTGATTTGGTTTTCTATACCATGCTTAAGTGCCTAAAAAGGCAAATAGGTGCAATTTCGGTGTTGCTGCTGACAAAACATGCCTTGGTATGTACAGATATTCCTTCCTACCAGCATTCTCAAGTTACCCTAAATACTGCTTGCACCACACACAGGGATCATAAACAGAATTTACAACCTTCAGCCAAACCATGTGCTCTTTTTGTCCCCAGCAGCCTGTTTGGTCCCTGAGCACCTCAGTGGCATTTTACTGAGGGGATGAACCCATTTCATTCACAAGAGCCTGACAGTACAGCTTCCTGTAGGGTGTTCCTAAAGTAGGCCCAACTCAGGCACATGGACCAAGCACAGCTAGTGAGTGGGAGTATGTTCCAGTCCATTAAGCTCACCCACTCATCTCCAATCCACTGACATAGCCAAAAGATCAGTTATTGGGACAAATCTGTGTTTTATGTAACTCAGTTTAAGACAGCGCTCCCATATCATAGTCTTCCTACAAATGGGCTTAACCAACTGAAGCTCTTAAGATTTAGCTTTACAGATCCATATATTACCCCAGTAATTATTTCACTAATTTCCCATCATGTCCTAGAAATCTTAACAGCATGCTGATCTCTAGACTCAGTGCCTGATTCAGCTTTTGCTCTGATTATACCAGGGATCATTTCAGTCCAGGTTTACTCAGCATTCTTAAAGACACTTAGCTGAGTCATTAAATCTCTTGATTTATCACCAGCTGTTTGATTGAGTTCAGACACGTCTCATTCCCTTCTAGCAATCACCAAAGATTTTATGTCTTCCACTTACTGTATACACAGGCACTGCAAACGTGGTTTTTATTCTGCTGTCGTTTTGCCATAACTAAATGCTGTTCAAAAGTTAGATTGCTTGAATATGTAGAAGCACTGCTCATGTGTGTCTCTTCCTTCCCTCAAACTTTCTACTGCATATACATCAGCCAGTCCTGAATTTTTCTGCTGGAAATATAGACCACAGTCCCATCTATACACAAACAGTGTATTATAAGTGGAAAAAATTGAAATATTCCCCAGGCCCCTCCATGGGTTCTGCTCCCGAGTTTTTGCTAGAAAGATCATTTCCCATTTATTTCTTCCTTCTGGATTCAGCCTGTTAGAAGTTGGTTTGACTTCTCCATTATTCATGTCAGCATTTTTGACCTTACAAACTTTTAAAGGAGTACTTCAGTCAACATCTTAGAAATAACATCCCCACTCTCCTGAATAAATGGAACAATTTCCAACTACTAACTTAGTCACTCCACCCCAAAAATTAATTATATTAAAAATTGAACATATTCTTGGTGAAGCCACGATAGCAATTATTAGCATCCTTACCATGATGTATACAGATGATTCTAAACTTCATACGACAGTGTACAGCTAACAGGCTTACCCAAACTTTACCTCTCCTGTACTACTGACCTGTTTTAATGGTGACCTACCAAGTAAAACAACTGAGTAGACTGCAGGGGAGTTACATTATCACAGAATCACAGAATCACAGAATGTTAGGGATTGGAAGGGACCTTGAAAGATCATCTAGTCCAATCCCCCTGCCGGAGCAGGAACACCTAAATAAGATCGCACAGGAACGCATCCAGGCGGGTTTTGAATGTCTCCAGAGAAGGAGACTCCACAACCTCTCTGGGCAGCCTGTTCCAGTGCTCTGTCACCCTCACTGTAAAGAAATTTTTTCTCATGTTCAAGTGGAACCTCCTGTGTTCCAGCTTGAACCCATTGCCCCTTGTCCTATCACAGGATGTCACAGAGAAGAGCCTGGCTCCATCCTCCTGACACTCACCCTTCATATATTTATAAACATTAATTAGGTCACCCCTCAGTCTCCTCTTTTCCAAGCTAAAGAGACCCAGCTCCCTCAGCCTTTCCTCATAAGGGAGGTGCTCCATTCCCTTAATCATCTTTGTGGCTCTGCGCTGGACTCTCTCCAGCAGTTCCCTGTCCTTCTTGAACTGAGGGGCCCAGAACTGGACACAATATTCCAGATGCGGTCTCACCAGGGCAGAGTAGAGGGGGAGGAGAACCTCTCTTGACCTACTGACCACCCCCCTTCTGATACACCCCAGGATGCCATTGGCCTTCTTGGCCACGAGGGCACAGTGCTGGCTCATGGTCATCCTGCTGTCCACCAGGACCCCCAGGTCCCTCTCCCCTACACTACTCTCCAACAGTTCCGTACCCAACTTATACTGGAACCTGGTGTTGTTCTTGCCCAGATGCAAGACTCTACACTTGCTCTTGTTAAATTGCATTAAATTTTTCCCCGCCCAAATCTCCAGCCTGTCTAGGTCTCGCTGGATGGAAGCACAGCCATCTGGCGTGTCAGCCACTCCTCCCAGTTTCGTATCATCAGCAAACTTGCTGAGGATGCACTCTACTCCCTCATCCAAGTCGTTGATGAATATATTAAACAGCACAGGTCCCAATACCGAACCCTGGGGGACTCCACTAGATACAGGCCTCCAACTAGACTCCATCCCATTCACTACAACTCTCTGGCTTCTTTTCTCCAGCCAGTTAACAATCCATCTAACCACCCGATCATCCAGATCGCACTTCCTCAGCTTATCCGCAAGGATACTGTGGGAGACGGTGTCAAATGCTTTTCTGAAATCAAGATAGACCACATCTACTGCATCAACCCTTGTGGCTTGAGTATTTGCTCAGACCTTGTCAGAAAACAGTTTGCCAGTGTTCATAACTGCATACATGATTAGATTATGCAGACATGTCCAGTGCTCCAGTGTGGCGGCCTTGTAGGGAGGCAAGGTCAACCTCTCTCACATTTCAGCACACCTGCATCAATCCAGGACCTTTACACCCATCCTGCCTAGCTTCTGGTACACTGTCATACCATTCAGCTTCTGGAGGGCAAATTATCAGTAAACTCAATGGACACTGAGGCTTTAAATAAGAACAAGTAAACCAGGTACATTTTGCTTGCAAAGCACAAAGTATGCAGAGACCTACAGGAAAAGATTATCTGTACACACATAGGCTGACTAACCTCCCTGTGCTTTGCTGTCTTTGTCCTGCAGCTACCATGAAGAGTGGCTTACTAGGCCATAACTGTACTCGGTGGTTAACTCTTCTCCCTACTCCTAGACCACTGTACAGAGGAGAACTCAAGACTTCCAGTGAGACAAGAAAGAAGAAGTTTCATCCAGTTGGTGTTCCTGTCTCTTCTTCCCACTTACGCATGTATACAGGCATTACAGCCAAGGGCTATTACATATTGCAAGGTTAGCTGTAATCTGCAAGGTTAGCTGTGGACCTTCTTTACTTCCTTTTTTTTATGCCAGATTAAGGAAAAGTAGTCCATTACTCCTAATTCTGACACAAGGTGCTTACATTAACTGCCAAGTTAGGAAAACACAGACATGAAGGAATTGAGATGAGGGTCTTTTTCCTCTTGTATCCACTGTTAGAAGAAGAAACCAGGAGATCAGCAGTACATGGAGTGCTACACCATGGAACTGAAATAAAAGTGTCCAGTTCTGAAACTGTTAACCACTACAAATTTCCATTTAGCCAAGATCAGGACAAACAAGCATGTCAGATCTTTTATTTCAACATGTAAATAACTTAAAATGGAATGATTTAATTTTTTCCAGGTGTCCTGTCATTTATTTTCAAGTTTTCTTTTATGCACTGTCCTGAAGTTCTACAAGTTTACAGCAAGCAAAGCTTATCAGGTAGAATTTGGAGATGGGTTGTGGATGTTGGAGGGTAACCATGACAAAGCATGTAAAATTTCAACAGAAACTAAGTTTTTTAAGGTGATATCTACTCAACTACACATACCTCAAGGGGTCTAGGAATTGAAATTCTTCAGGAAAAAAAGGAACTTTGACCTCCTGAACACAGTGCTTGTCTTTGATACACAAGAAAAGAATATTCTATATTCTTATGCACTCCCCCACCCCTTTTTCTTTGTGCCAAAGTAAAAAACAGAGAAACAAAGAGCAAAGTAAAAATATGATTTCAAACCAATTCAGAGAAACCTGGAAAGCTGTCAGGAATAACAACAGTCTAGGAGCTCAGAGAAGCACTCAAGTCAGGGGCTGGGATGGGGAGTGTTGGGGGGAACACAAGTAAGCAACCTTCCTTTAATTCATGCACTGCAGTGACCTTGTGAATGTTACAAAATCTTTTTACGCACAGTCCCAAACAGACTTTTTGCCTTGTGATTTTTTTTTCACCTGAGCACTGCTCAGTTTTAGAGGGGACGAGAGACTTAGGGTTTGATAAATGGAGATCTGAATTTAGCTTGCCATGCACCAAAACCAATTAAATCAGTTTGAGCGGCTCAAGGGACATTTTTAGTTTTCTGCTGAATATTCAGAAATTATTAATACTACTTTGAGTGAAAAATATGGGGGAAAAGTACGCTCAAAAGAAAGGGGAAATTTTGAATTGATGGAAGTTTAAATGGAATGGTTCCAAGGAACTAGAAGAAAAAAAGTCACAATGCAGCACCTGTCAGATACTGCAGATACTGCTAGCCTGTATATAAAGAATTTGTTTCCAAAACAGTGCTTTATAAAAGAATTGGAAATTAGACTAAGAATGCCCATCTTGAAGGTAGATGTCATTGGATTCCTAAATGTTAAGCTCTATGAAGTCTATCTTTGCTTTAGTTCTTTCTATGTATATCAAACAATGAGTCCCTAAATCCACCTGTTGGAGCTGTATAAATAGTTAATAATTGACGGACAAATAAATTATTACATAAAGCAACTTGCTTCCTTCAAGCCAGCTATACATAGAAAGCTTGGAATACAAGTTTAGCCTTGTAACAGCTTGAAAAAAAATCAACTTTTGACTCTTCAAAGCACAGCATTACAATATTGAGTGTGCTGCAAAAAAAAATGCAGAAAAAATAGCTTTCAAAAGCACACCCTCTTACTGTGTTGAGGCTGCGAAGAATTTTAAAGGAAAAAAGTATCAGTACACACTATTTTACAAGGCCTCAGAAATTTAATTTCACAACAAAATGAGAAGATAGAAGGAGAAAAATAACATTTTAAAAAGCAAACAATGAAGAGGAAAAAGAGGATCCTCCTATTTACTAATTATGCAGGACAGTGAAACTGTCTCCAGTACTCCTCCAGCCCAGAGCTTTTACTCACAACTGTGCATTTTATGATGATGGGCACATTTCAGTTGGTGCATCTGCTGATTAATGAACAGATGGAAATAATGCAACGTCGCACTGCAGGAAATGGTCCAGAAGGTTTCCAACTCATTCAGCCTAGCTGCACGATTAGGCGTTTCTAGGACTACTTATACTTCATAGTAGAAGTCACTCAAGATTTTCAGCTAAGCTGTGACTACTTCATCGCAGATCACACCTCTAAGAAAAGAGCAGGTCTGGGAGATTTCATTAGGGATTGGTTATGCTTTAAGTTACAGAACCAGTTTTCAGTGACATAACCAGATGCTAATTGGTACCTGCTGTCATTGTAACCAGATAAGAAAGCTAACAAATTGTTTTCCATTTTTCAGGTAGATTTTTCAGCCTGTGCTGGTCTCCACTGTACTTCATTTAAGCAGTATATTGCTGCCCAGCAAGAGCTTGGTACTCCTGTGTAAGCTTCAGTCATAAAGCACATGTTCACTACAGGCAGGCATATCTAAACACTCCTGGCATTCCTCCAAAGCGTATACACAGCATATGATTTTTGTGCATTTGAAGCAGTAAAGGGAGAGACTTATTTTTAAGTAAACTTTGGACAAAATCTTGGTGAATTAAGTCCAAAACTCGTATCAACTTTAAGAAAACCAGCAATGGCAAAATACACCCTCAAAAGGGGATTTGCAAAAAATGCCAATAAAGACTACTTTGTATAAAGAGAAATATAGTATTTGAATCTATATACTGTATTTACTGAAAGCTTAATTTTTAAAAGCATCTAAGTCCACTCATACTGGAAGTCAATACCATTTTATAAGTTATGTGTTGGTTGCAGCAGTATACAGGCAGTGAATGTTTTGCAATAGGCTAATAATTGTAACTTCACAGCAATGCAACATTCTTATACACTTAAAACATATTTTCCAAAATATGTTTCAAGTATCTGAATAACGCATTTTTTGTAACTTGACTGTATTCTTTAACTAACAGCAACCATTTATTTGTTCTGCTCCTTACTTTTTATTATGTCTATCTTACTTCCAGCTTTATCCATACAAGAAGCAGAACTAAATATCTTCTGTCTTTGTTGGATAACAGAGTTGAAATGTGGTGACATAAAAAGAGTGCAAATATTTCCAAGTTGTGTCTAAATGAAGACACACGGAGAACCTGTACTTCTCTTCTGAACGACCTAATAGTTCTTTAACTTTGCCAAACTATTTTCTACCTAAAGTGCTAGCTCTCTTGTTTACTAAATGTCCTCCTATAAATTCAAGAATTTTCAGTAAAGCGATAATAAGTAAGTCTATCTGAAATTAACTGGACAGATTCTATAAATTGATGTGTCAAAAAAAAAAAATATTCTAAACAATAACCTAGACAAGAAGAAAATCTTTTTCTCTACTCTAAATCTAGATATTTTTTTTTTTTTTTCTTTATTAGATNCTCTTGTTTACTAAATGTCCTCCTATAAATTCAAGAATTTTCAGTAAAGCGATAATAAGTAAGTCTATCTGAAATTAACTGGACAGATTCTATAAATTGATGTGTAAAAAAAAAAAAATCTTCTAAACAATACCGAGGCCAGGAAGAAAAGCTTTTCCCCTCTGTTAAATACAGATTTTTCAAAAGTCTTTTCCTAACTAGTCTAAACTATTCCATCTGTAACTTGGCTGTAACTTTTTCTATTTTTTTTTTTTTGCATTATAGATCCATGCAAGGAAATAACTAACGACTGCAACAACTTGTCCCATGCTATAGTCCTTCAGCAGAGCCACAGTAAAAACATGCACTGCCAGATTAAAAGTTACAGCTTTCCCGCAGGTATTGTGTACGATAAAAGAGGGTCTGACCCTTCTCCAAATTCAACACCTATTTATTCCAAATGCTAGGTCAGAGAAATAGCCTCTATCTGCATCAGAGCTGCAGAGACCCCTCTTGCCATTGACTCCAGACCCTTGCCTTTGCTTTTCCTGCCCCTTCTCCGCCATACCTTGTCCTCCAGTTGGGATCCGAGTCCTTGCTCTCTACTCACAGACTCCTGGGATGCTACACTAAAGGAGAGTGCTCTCATACTTCCTGGGGACATTTTGTGGAGAAAACAGGGAGCCCCAAAACACGAACAATTTTGTTTTCCTTCCAAACCTTCATGAAACAAGACAGCACATTCTTCAAAACAACCCCTCCTGATTTCACAATATACAGTCTTTCCCAGATCATTCCAGCCTCTGTTTCCACATTTATAGGACTCCTAACATGACACCATACCCGCAGCCAAGAAAAGGAGATAAAACTCGTCATACATGTCCACTAAGCATCCCTTTCATTACCTCCATAAGTAAGGTCAGAAAGTAAGAGGAAATAAAAAAGTGTCATGGGTCAAAATAATTCTTGTCAAGGCGTTACATTTTCATTGAAGATTCCTCACTGACCCAGTTTCTTTCCTCTTTCAGCCTCTACATGACAGGAGAGGGACTTGTTAACATTCCCAGGAGCTGTTTAAACTACTATTACCAATAACTGCTATTGCTGACCGACTGTGAGGTTCATTTCAAGAAGGCTTGGGAGCATAATTATTCCTACTCTATTTAGACTGGATTGTCATTTCAACCGCTCTCCTAGGTGCTTTATGACCATCCAACTTCACAGTAGGCAGAAAGGGAAGTCCTTTTTCAGATTAACTGTTTCCATCTAGAAACTGCTATAATTGCACAAAACTGTTGCAGTACTTTTTCAGCTGGAAAAATTTAACATATTCAGAAATATTTCAGTTTTCAGTTTGAAACAGTATTTCAGAATTTGCTTGAATTGAGACATAAAAAGACCCATTGACAATATCAATGGGTTTTTTCCCAAACTGAATAAAGCATCTTTATAGGCACACATTTTTTTCTGCTCACAGAAGAAACAGTAAAAACATCTTTACAAATTATATTTCATCTATGACATTTTCATATTTGTGAATTATAAAGATAACCTCAATTTTCTGTGTCCTTAATCAATTGACTAACGTTTTGCAATACAATCATGTAAAGACTGAATTTCTCCACTTCCTGGTAAACAACTTCTTACATAAAAAAATAATTTTAAAAAATAATTATGCAACAAGAATATCAGCAAAATGCTACACGGAGGTTCAAGGTCCTTTAATTCAGATTCTTATAAAGATGCATGGTGAAATTTATTACTGAGAACAGAGATAAACGCATCTTCTTCTCATCAGATTACCATTAAAGGAAATAGCATTGTGCTAAATTTGCCATTAACACTAATAACTGTCCATTTTTAAAAAGTCTCCGCATTTACTAGTTTATAATACTTTTTTTATTGCTTTCGGTATGTTTACGTTTCATAACTGTAAAATACTCCACCCTTTTCCTGCTTATTAACTACTTTGATGGATAACATTTGCAAGAACTATGTATGTATTTGGCAAGTAGCAGATTAAGCATTATCATTTTCTGCTTGTATATGATACAGATTGATTATTCCCAACTACACCTGACATTTTTTTTGCCTTTATGGTCAAATGTCTTGTGAATTGTATTGTTTTTCAAATGCAAGCACATCTGCACATATATGTGTACATGTACAGGCATACACACATGTATTTTAAGTAAGAGAGGAAAAAATATTGCAGCAAAGGTAATACATTCAGACTTCAGGAGATCTGTGTGCTGTACTGATTTGGACATAAACTTACTAGGCTAACACTGAAAAATTCTCTGGTTTAGACCAATACCTACAAATAAAATTTTGCTATGCACTGTTGTAACTTTGCCTGGAAATCTAAATTCTCTGATACTTTCTCTGTGACACTTTACATATAAGGAAGAAACACAGAAGGATACTGACCTCATTGGAAACAGCTGATACAAGGGTTACTGTAAAATAATTCTGATCAATGTTGACAGGCAGAGAAAGGACTACAAAAAAGTTTCAGAACAACAACAAAAAAAACCACTTCTCCTTTAGCAGAAAAATGAAGGGAAATAAAAATGGAGTTTGCTTCTTATCACAAATAGATTGAAAATGATAGAACTACTTCTCTTTTCCTGTAATCAAGATTGCAGATAATACAAACCATTATCTTTCTGTAATAGATAATTTAGTAATGCCATTAACTGTTTAGTTTTCCCTTTAAATATCAGTCCTTGTAAAGAAGGTCAATGCAAGCTTTTAACATAACACTAGAAATAAATGACAAATTTAATTTAATCTTGCATCGTCCTGCTTCCTGGAAGCACTTGATTTCATGATCTCAATTAAGAAAAGGCAGCATGAGAGGGAAATAAATGGGTTTTTACTATACATCTCTTTGTAGNGCATTACTTCTCACCTACCTCCAGTTCCTTTCTCCACTTACAGTCCACAACCTAATACCTGTTTCCTGAAGTCCATCTCCTATGCTTGGTCATTCAGGAATTAAGCAAAGGGATACCACGTGTTGTTTTAGAAATAAGGACAGCTCCTTCTATTTCTGTACTCTGATCAAAACTTTGGTTTGGTCAAAATCCATACAGGCCTTCCCCAGCAGATTGCACTACCTGCTGGGTTGGGAGCTATTTTGGAAATGTGAAGCCTCACTAAATTTTTGAGGTGAAAAAGCCCACAGAAGCTTTATATAGATGCAACATATGTGAGTGGGATTGCTTTTGTCTGCCAAAATGTAAAATTACTTATTGAATGACAGGGTGTTAACTCATTTTTCACTAACTCATTTTTCTTTTGCCTTAACTTTGTAGCTCTGTTATCACAACTTATGCCTAATCATGGATTTAATAAATCTACAAGTGCAATCACAAGATGAGCAAGTAATAGTTACATGGTATGAGGAACAAGCAGCCACTACTTAATGAGGACTGTAAGTAATATAAGCTTTCATTTGCATTAAAAATTTCCAGGTTTTTTGAAATGCTCCAAGAAAGAAAATACTGGTGCTAGAATGTTCTCACAAATAACAGAGACATGAAGTTTTCACTGAAGCTCTTATTCAGATTTTGTGCTTCCAGGGTTAGCCAGTAACCGCGTTTAGGGTTTCCATGATTACACTTTTGGAGTTAGATACCTATATTTTACCATTTCTTCCTACATGATCCCTCTTTTTTTCTTTACCTGGCACTCAAAAAGCTAGACACAATTCCCCATTCTCTCTCTTTTCTCTGATGTCTTCAAATCAATCATGAAGGAACCTTGTTCAAAGGGAAGCCACTGACTGAAGTCTCCCCAGGGTCACACTGCCAGAGACGTTTGAAAAATGTCATTAAGAACTCCCGTTTGTTACTGAAGCATAATCTTTGCATGTACTTTTAAGTCCTGCAAGGTCTTTGAAAAAGCTTTGAGATCTAGTGAATGTGGTAAGATGTTCCAGCTTTCAATTTCCACAGAACAGGAAGAACTTCCATTGGGAACCCCAAGTCCTAGATGCTCCTGCAGGATTGTCTACAAAAAATGGATCTGAAACAGGTGTTTGGGAAAAGTCCGAATGTGATAGCAGGGTCAAGTTAGCAAATACGTAGCAGTGATGTACATACAACAGTCTCAGGGCTTTATGGGAAAATCTTCTGAATGTCACGGGGATTGTGTTGGGTGTAGGCTATATGGAAAACGGACTATACAAAAGAAGGTTGAACAGAGAAAAAAATTAAAGCAGAAATTATAAAAGCAACACAAGTCTTAAATGAAAACTGGGGCGTTCAACATACCAAAGGAAAACAAATATAATGCTAATTGGATAATAATGATAATAGGAACAATCACGGTGATTTAAGGTTATTGTATTGATTCAGAAAATGATGTCAAATTATATTCAAGGAATGAGTTAAGTGACCTCTGATTTGCTTTAATTATTTCCTAATGTCAACAAACCACTTACTGAACTATATGAAATGACATTGCCTTAACATCCAGTTAACAGCTTGCATCGACAGCCATAAATTTGGCACTATCTTTGTATCAGATAATTAGTGGGAACTGTAAGATCTGTAACAAACTGCACATTAAGGTTGGCTTAAAATTATTTCTTATTAAGTAATGGGCATACATTAATATAGCAAATCACTTTGCAAGGTAGGAGATGAACTCACTAAACATTTTTAATATAACTAGCTGAAAGACTGACAAAACAAACAACTTACCTACAAGAATACCCAACAAGATTACTTAGAATATTCTGTATTTCTGCAACACATGATGCCCTGGTTCTGAAGAGGATCCACATTTGCACACACAAGCCAACTTGAGATCTGTGCATGGATAGGCTTGGAAATCACTCAGTGTGTAGAATACTAAGAAAAATCCAGATTCCCAGCATATGAAAAGTGGTATTTGTCCATGAAATCCAGACAGACACAATAACTAAAACATCCTGAGAATCTACTCCCCAGAATTATATATCATGGCATTCACTGAAGAGTAAAGCTCTTGCCCATCTCAAGTTTATTTAAGAAACAACTCTGCAGTAAATATTTTTGTGAACAAGGCAAAGCATCAAGTCTTGGTAACTGACAGAAAAATAAGAATAGCCCTGGGAGATGCCTTATCAGTTTAGCTAATAGTTGAACAGAGGCATCACCTCAGTTTTCAAACTCAGAGAATGAACCAGTAATGCACATACTTTCATGTTCTGCGAGCTTATCACTGAAGACAACTAACATTTTTGAAAGCATGTAAACATAAGACATGCATAAAATTTGGGAGAATAAGAACAATCTAATCTTCCTCTGAATTCTTTTTTCCTTCCTCAGGTACTTTTAAAAATCTTAGTAATGGGAATGATACACCTTCCTCTGCATGACAGAGAAGTACATTATTCTCAACAACATCAGCTGGGAGGAGATACAACCATTAATTAGTAACATCAATAACCATTCTAAAAATCAAAGCTGCTTTTTGATCTACCACCTGATTTTCATAATCAAATTTTCGTATTTTCATTTTCCATCCAGCTCTACTACTTATACCACCTTAACTAGCTTGCAGGACTAGATCATCTTGTACACAGGTGTTATGGGTGAAACTGCTCATCTGGCCACTCCGAATCCTCATACATCAGATAACAGTTATAACACAATTCAGACCCTGACTTGACTCTTTTTAGAGACAGTTTCAATTGTCTTAAAAAATTATCTACTGCCTGACATTGACCATATCTTCAACTGTAACTTATTCTTTTTAAGGACATCGTACAGACCATTTATGACCACTGAAGCACAAGACCGTCAAATACTCTAGTTGGGATGTAGGTGGTTTTTTGAGAGAATTTATGATAAAATTCTTGCAGAAAGAGGTGTAGGACAAAAGGAAAGAACAGTTTCCTATTTCCAATCTAAACTAGATCATGCAGGCAACAGAAACAACTGACAAAGTCATCCTGGAGCACCAGGGCTGTCACCCATCACAGAATGATTATTACAGAACCAGGAGCTTGTCTCCCACTGTTTCTGCTCATGCTTGCCGATCTACTTATTCATACTAAGCATTCACCCATTATAAAAATCCAGTTCCAATGTCTTGTCTACA
>VZTO01023321.1:8104-155130 GCA_013400615.1 Syrrhaptes paradoxus | reverse complement strand
ATAATCATTTACCCTGAGTAGCTGATCCAAACAGCCAGTGGCTCCAGCCAGGGCCTGACATGGTGGGAGCACAGGCCTCGGGGCCTGGCTTGGTCTGGGCCTGCTGGGATTTTGGTTCCTGTCAATATTGATGACTAAAAATAAATGGCAGAGTTGATGGCCCTCTGTGCCTCTCTGAAACCTGTGGCTTGCCCTAAAGGAGGCAGCTTGAGTCACTGGGAAGGGGCCAAACCTCTCTGCTGCCTAAGGGCAAGCAGGCACCTCCTTCCCTCAGAGCTCCTGTGCAGCTGCCGTGTGCCTCATGCTGCCTGGCTGCCTTATCCAGTCAGGAGCTTAGGAAAGGGCCTGCTTGGTTTTGAATGTGTCCTTAGGATTTTAAAAACATCAAAAAAAGTCTTTCAGGAGGAATTGTTACTTCAGTGTGTCTGTTCTGCAGCTCCACCAAGGTTTACTTCTGATGGGGTGTCTGCTAGTAAGTTAAAAAGTGATTATCGGCATACTTAGAGTGTCTCCAGTTGGAAGGGACCCACAAGGATCATCAAGTGCAACTCCCTGCTTCTTGCAGGACTAGCTAAAACTAAACCATATGACTCAAAACATTGTCCAGGTGCTTGCTGAACTCTGACAGGCTTGGTGCCATGACCTGGTCCTTGGGGAGCCTGTTCCAGTGACTGACCACCCTCTTTCTCAGTGAAGAACCTGTTCTTAGTGTCCAGTCTGAATTTCTTTTTGATCAGTTTGGTGAGTTGCAAATGGAAAATCAGCTGTGTGGTTGGATATTTGGTATAACTAAAGAAAACCCAACAACAAAAGAAAACAACAACAAAAAAACCAACCCAAGAGCTTTTTGTGTAGGCTGTTTTGTAGCCTCTCCTGCACTGAAAGTAACTGTATATGGTGCTGCTTGCACGTACTGTTTGTTATTATAAATACGTAGGAATTTGGCAGGGTTTAAGGCTGCTAAAATAAAATGTAATTTTAGGAATTAAAGTAAATTCTACTTCTGGAGAACTGGAGGTATTTTGAGGACATAGTTTTTAATATTACAATTTTTTGTGCCCTCTTGAGCAGCTAAGGTTGTTAACTGACACATGTTAGGAAAGGGGGAGCTTGTTCATCTTGTGGATCTTATGGTTCTGTTATGCTCTCAGAAAGAAGATGAGAAATATGATAATGTGCGTTTTTTTGTCTGCATTTAAATTAACGTGATGTTCCTTTTTTTAAGATTGTTCATTTAATTTGGTGAATATATTTTCTGAAGAACACCATTTTTAAGGGCTAAATGTGTTGTATCCAAAAGAGTCTTAAAAACAGGCTGACTGTGGAGCTGCCAGACTTTTGGTCCATTTAATCAAGTGCCTACTTCCAGCAGTTCCCACGGCCAGCCATTTGTAAAAGGAGATAAGATGCTTTGATTTGGGCAGTTGCAATTATTTTTGTCTCTCGCTACCTTTCAGGGATTATTCCAGAAGTTAAATACCTTGTACCAGGAGTTTTTATCGTGGACTCTTAAGTCTCTTGATGTTCTTAACCATATACATGTGTCTGATTGGTTTGGAAGGGATTCTTGATTTTTTTTGGCCTTGACGGCTTCTTCTGCCTTCAAGCTCTGCAGTCTGGTTAGGCATTTTGAGACCATCTTATTTTTATCTGTTCTATAACTTGTAGCTTTTATTGAATTCCTCTTTGTTATGAGACCAAGAGGAGAGAATCTGAAGTTATGACTTTTCTGTGCTAGTCACGATTTTACATTTTTATTTCATCTCTAAAGTCTGCTATTCAGTCTTCAGTCTGCCTTCAAATAAGCATCTCCACAACCAAAATATTGTTGTTATGGTCCTCTGAGCCCTCTCTGAGTCTGCAGTATTTCCCTTGGATTGGGGTGTCTAGCAGAGAGCAAGGAAGCAATATTATTGATTTGATAGTGATACTTCAAAACTGGATTATTGCTCAAGCTAACACACTGAAGATTTTTGGTATTGTTTTCCCTGTCTCACTGAGCAGTTGTTTCAGGATTTTTCCATGACCTCTCCAGAATGATGCCCATATGAATTTAGCTAAAATACTTAAAAGAAGTCTAGCTTGTTCTCCTTGAGATGAAATGACTCAATCTATTCTTATTTCAATACCGGTGTTCATTGGTGTTGAAGGTTTCCCTTTTGCTTAGAAGGATGGCTCTTCTGAGCAGTCCTGCAGATTAAGACATTTTTGGGAATCTGAATTGGATCTTGTTCTATCTTTGGGACTGGGCTAATGTCAAATTTGTGGATGGACACTGACTTCTCATGCGTATATCAAGGATGTGCATTCTGTCAAGGGTTTTGCAGTTACATAGGTTTCCTTTCTTTACCAAGCCTTACATCAGTAGGTGATAATGATTCGCTAGAGATAGTGGTTCTGTTGCTGTTCTCAGGATTAGACAATAACTTCAGTTTCTTTTTTTTTTTACTCTCATGATTAGAACATGAAAAGGAGGGGAAGGATGAACAGTATGACTTAAGGTACATCATGCCCCCTCTGTTTGACAAGCTTTGCTGCCCCTGGGGTATCTGTTGGCTCAGGCTGGAGCAGTAGTAACATCTTTAGCACCAACAGTCTTGTGTTTTGAGTCCTCCAGGTCTACACTGCAGCACACTGGTGTGTGTTGGATTTCCTCCAGCTGAGCAACGCCCTTCTCTTCTTGTGTGTCTCATACCCATCCCACCCATTCTTTCATGCTGCCTTTATTGTAAGTTGAATTTATTTCAAAAACTTTATCAAAAAACCATCAAACCCAACCTCCCTCCCCCCAACAAATGTGGCTTCAGATTTTGGCTGTCATTTCTCAGGTGTCTGAATGGTTGCTGCAAGGGTCCTATTTCTCTGTTTGTTTGTGCTGAGTTAAGTTGAACATGCTGATTTATGAAATATATCCTAAACAAAGTTGGCTGACTAGCAAGGGGGTTTTTTTTCACTTCATGGGAACTTAATTACTGGGGGGTAGGAAGCATTTGGGTGGCTGGTGTTTTTCTGGTTTTGTTCAATTTTCATGAAAATTAGATCCAAACATAAGTCCTGTGAATTTCCTTCATGCTGCAAATTCTAGGGAAATATCACTTATAAACACTGAAACAAACAAATAGAACGTATCCCTTCCTTGTTTGCTTTGAAGTAATACTTGTATATAATCAAATGACTCCAGAAGCTGGCAGACTGCTTTAAGAACAACATCAAATGCGATTAAAGAAAATACTCAGTTGGCAACCGTTGGACCTCTATCACAGTTAAGGGTTCTCGGTGTTCCTGAAACAATGTGAGAATGAATGAATAACCATCTTCAGAAAATCTGAGGTGATCATGTCTGTTTGGCCCCTGTCTTGCCATTCTGCTTGGTGACTTTCTGCATTTCTGCAGTGCCTTTCACTCCTGGATGTCAGACTTTGCAAAGCTGTACGGATGGGGAAGCTGAGATGTGGAGACGAGAAGGGATTTGCCTCAGGCTTTCAGATCAAATGCATTCCCGGTTCTGGTGGCAAAAATTGTGAATAGCACATTTCTCTCTAGGCTCAAGTAATCTGTTGTCCTGTAGGCCAGCACTCTTTATTTGTGCCTGGGCAGTCTCAAAGGTGACCTGCCCTTGGGAGTGGGTTGGCAGCTCTCAGCTGCAGTGGGGAGGTGAAGCTTTGCCTGTGCTTCGAGCAGGCTGTAATGATACTAAAACCACATCTGCCCAACTGCTAATGACTCAGTGGGTGTTACAAAGGTAAAATTTACTTCAAGTATGACTGTCCATCTTAGTCCTCATAGAATAGATGGAGACAAGACAGTGATACCTTATAGCTTTTTTTCCTTCCAAAGACAAAGGGTCCCTCACCTCAACAGGTTTGAGAAATCTTTGTCATACTCTGCCACAGCGATGCGTGTGGCTTTCAGTACTTTGCAGCTTTGTTTTGTGAAATATCTGTTCTTCATTTTAGTTGTACACTGGGCCATGGAACACTGTAGGCTCCATAGCAAGACCCCCAGTCTGCTCCAGTGTGCCTCTGTGATGGGTGGTAGCCCCACAGACCTTGCCAGGGCGCTGGTGAACACGGTGTGCAGAGGAGTAGCAAAAAAGAATGGGAGATCTAGCAGACAAAGACATGGTTTCAAAGATGCAACTGAGGCAAGGTTTTCTGAGCCTGGCAAAGGAGGCTGTGATGGGGATTGCCTTGGGGCCCCCTGGGAATTGACACGGGAGAGTTCATGTGAACAAACCTGGGAGGAAAAAAAACCAAAAAGTTGGCTGTGCCTTGCGACAGCCTCCTTGGATGCTAAGGTTTTGCTGATGGCACGAGTGGCTTAGGCAAGGTGAGAGCCATCATGCTGAAGAAAAATGCATGTATCTTTGGTTTGGTGATTATAGGATGAAAGCATAGATCAGAGCTGCGGGGTCCTAAATGGTTGGGTTATCTGTGCTGATTTTTGATGAGTGTGAGTGGTTGATTAGGGTAGCTACTCCTGACTGTTTCCTTCCTTAAATGAGGTGCCTGTTGTAAGGTTGGGTAGCAGGAGGCAGCAGCGTTCTGTACCTGGAAGAAGATGGGTAACTCTAATCTGCAATACAATGCAAAGTGATACCTCTGGCACCAGTGCTGTGCAGTGAGCCTTTGCGTTGGCGCAGTGACGAATGGAACTGATTGATGGACTTGTGTGTAGGGCTGTGATCTGTCAGAAGGCTATCTTGATGAATAGTCCTCATCCTATTGCTGCTGGATGCTGTGAGGATTACTCTGTATTGCTTGCAGGTGGGTTTTTTGCATGTAAAAACAGCGAGTCATGAGGTAGGAAGAGGCTTTTATGCCATTCTGGGCATCTAATGCCCGAATGCTGGCAATAGCTATCAATTGTCTCTTTCTCAGTAGCATGGGGAAGCCAGGGCTGTGGGGTGGGACTGAAACTCCTCAGCAGGAGGATATCCTTAGGGCATAGGGCTGGGGCTTGGGCCAGGATCAGAGCAGCAGTGGGTAATGCTGCTGCAGAGATGAGTGGTATAAGCAGCAGGTATCAGAGCAAGCAGGGTGTTGGAAATCTGAAGCACTGTCTAGAAGGGAAACATTCATGGAAAGAAAGTGGGATGTCCAGGAAGGAGATGATAGAGCTTTTCTTGTTTGAGCTTAAAGGAGAATTAAAAGGATAATCTGCTGTGACAGCTGCCAGGTAGCTGCTGTACTGCTGCGTTGGTGATGTACCGTCCTTTCCTAGCTTCCATGGCTGCCAGCTGCTGATAGAGGGATGCAGACATGGATGGGTGAGGTGGAGACATTCACTCCATGCAGAAGAAGGAAGAACTTGGCTTATGAGGAAAAGGAGAACACTTATAGAGAGCAAAATACTTCCTTTCTGCTTAGAATGGGTGACTTCCAGTTGAAGATAAGCTGTGGTGTTTCTTATACAATCCTAAAAACCTTCAAGAAAGCAGGAAGTAGCAGCTGAAAAAGTTGTTTGTACTAATCTCATTGCTAAGAGCTGTTAAGGTGTTCGAGCCCTTCAGTTATTCAGATTGTTCCTGGTGTTTTATTTCCATATTTGAAAACCATCTGAGAAAGAAATTACTGTCCAGCTGTCTTCCAGTTATGTTCTTATATTGTCTTGTTGTGTTCTCATAGAGGTTGACCATGCGTCCAGCCTGAGAATATGTTGCCAATTTCTTCCTTCTTTTTAGCTAATTGCTTTATTTGCCTTATCTCTTAGTTCTTGGCTTGATGGGTTTTTTCCCCATCAGTCATGAACATACTTATGCAGGTGGTAGGACAAGTCTTTAAGCTTCAAATAGTGGTTGTGACAAAACAGTCAAAAGTATGCAACTTTTCGGGGCAACATGTAACTTCCTAACAAACTGAATTGGCCACTTTTTTTAGATTATTTTTTTCCTGTCTATAACCAAACCAACCCTGCTGTGGTCTGGAGGGACTTGCTCTGACCTGAAGATCGACAGGTTGTGAGTTCTCATTTCCCTTTTTGGAGCTTAGTAGCTGTTGCTTTAGGAGTGAGGAGTCTCTGCTGGCTTTGGTATTTGACTGCCACTTGAGAACTAGACTGCGAGGCTGTCCTAGGGCAGCTTTTCTTGAAGTGACCTACTTCTTTCATCTGGCACTGACATCTCTCCCAACCTGCGAAGCTGTGTGTGCCAAATTATGTGCTTGTTTGGTAACTCCAGAGTCCAGATCACAATCTTTTCTTAGCATAGGAACCAAACCTAGAAACTGAGGGGGGGTTCCCCTGTAGTTACCTGTTGCCTGGCAAATAATCCTGGGAAAGTGCACACACCATCTATCATTAATAATTGGTCTATGCAAGCTTTCACCTACATCTCACCTAAGAGGCAAAGGTTTGTGCTTTGAATATGAGAAGGGTCAGGGTTTACTCTGTCGTGTAAAAAGCCTGTGATTACACAGCAACTGTTTGCTGGTCTTCTAGTTAGAAAAAAACAACAAAACAAATCAGTAGTTCAACCCTGTAGGAAAGTATCCTTTAAAAACTTATTTTTCAGTCACAGAAAGCCTGTTACGCAGTTAAAAAAGAAAGTGCTGGGTGTTTTCACAAATAGCTGCGTGTGTTTCTGGCTTATGCCACTTCTGGCAAGTTCAGCAGTTAAGCAATATTCCAAGCAGTGGTGGAATGCAGGGCAGCAACAGGGAAACTCCCACTGCTGGAGAGCTTGCTTAAACTATTTGAAGACTTAACCTAGTCAAATCTCAAACTTAAGTCAGAAAAAAAATGTTGAAATGCATTAGCTTACAGACGTGGTATAGAAAGGGGTGTCCTTTTGAATCCAGCTGGACATCTTTAGCTTGAAAAGAAAGCCAGCACAACGGGTTGATACCAAATCTCTTCCTCAAAGAGCTGTTAGTCCCACTGGAATGATGCCTGAAATGAAAACTTCTCCAGTACCATGAAGTAGTGGATCCTTCCCCACAAGGAGGTTCAGGAGCAGAAATCATGGATCATCCATCAAGCAAGTTTCTTGAGGTCTTTTACTAGTTTTTTTTGTCAATTTCTGGTGACAGAGGGTCGACAATGGTTTGCTATATCATTTGGTTTGGGTGTTTGGTTTTTTTTAAGGGGGAAAAAAGCGCAGCATTGGGGAAAAACAGTGCAAGAAAGAGTTCAGTACTTCTGCAAAATAGATAGGCAAACTAGTCTGCTAGGAAGTATCATAATTAAAAGCAAAGTACAGTTGTCAAAATAAATGAACAAAACACAGTTTATGGTACATTAACTTGTTTGCTTACTTGCACATACCCAAATTCTTTTGGATTAGCAATTGGTCTCCCACTCATTAGTGAGCATTAATTAGATTCTATTGTGATACTCATTGGCGAATTTGAGAAGAGGGAAAGAAAAGGAAACAAGAATTGTTGGGACCGGGACCAATATACTGCTAAGCACTTGTTGACTTGATCTGAATTTAAAGGCGTAATTTAAGCTTCATGACAGGGTAGAACCAGCTGCCTGCAACCTGCCAGGATGGCAGCAAACTTGCTGTTGTGTTGTCAGTCACAGCCCAGTTGCTCTGTGATTTCAGATTTGATTTTTCAGAAACCGTCAGAAGTATTGCAGACCCTCTTGTGCTGCCAAACCCGGGCCACGGTCTGCCCTCTGCCTCTCCCTTTCGTGCTGGGAGGTGAGTGGTGCAGCTTGTCCGATTTCATGTTCCGCCCATTGGGACTGTAGCTGCCTCTGCTGTTGCTCATAGCTTTCCCAGAAGATACAAAATGAAATTGGGGTGAGTCTTGCCAGCTCCTTTACTGTCTGTGAGGCTGTGAATAGCATTAGTGAAAACGGACCGTAGAAGAAATTCTACTTGTGCTATTGGGACAGCTAATGGCTGTGTCTGAAGCATTTCCATGCTACCAACATCAGGGGACGAAGCACTGGTTTGTGTTGCAGTCACAAGCCAAATCCCTGCAACAGAGGAGGCTTCTGCATGTGTGTGAAGGTGGCAGAGGAGATGTTTTAGTAAATGCATTAATTCTTCGGGAGTGATTGTGTGGGGTGGAGTTCTTCCCCCTCTGTATGAAGGCGGTTTCTCTCTTGACTGGTGAATTTTATACAAGCAATAGGTACAGGAAAGAAACTGAATAATTTGTTGAACTGTGTTTTAATCAGATGTTAGCACTTTGCAGTTCCACATCTGTGTCTTCCTAGCTATATCAGCAAGTTTTTTTGGAGAATAGTAAAACATGAATCATGTCGCTCTTATCTTTCCTTGCTTCACCAAGCAGGACTCAAATGACGAGGTCAGTGACAGTGATACTGAGCCAAAGAGCCTGAGAGGTTTTTAGCTGAGAAAAGACTGCAATGGGAAAGAAACCCTGGTGATGTGACGTATCACAGAACCTCCTTAGTGTTTCTAGGATGCCAGGGAAGAAGCCTTTTTTTTTCTTTTTTCTTGTATCTGAATGCAATTCCTTCATCTTAGTTAGCAGGTAAAGAGCTTGCTCTTCACTTTGTGAAGCACCTGTTAATCAGTGTCTCCTATGCTTGCCATAGATGTTTATGAAGTTTGTGGTCAGAGGTCTATTCCTTTATAGTGGCCTGGTAAGCTTGGTACAGAGTTGGTGCTTTCCTGCATACTTTAAAGTAGTCCAGACTGAAATGTGCTTCTAAGGAGTTTTGTTCTAAATTTAGTCCCCAAACTCTTACTTCTGTTGGAAATACAGTTGGTACATACATTTAGTGATATCTTGGACTTTTTTTTTTTTAAAGGAGTTTCTTTATGCAGAGAAATGTGATAAGCAAAACCAGACTGAAGAAGTTGGTTGCGCTTCCAGTGCTCCATTAACTACATACTGCTGGCAAGTTTGGAGGGTTACAGATAGCTCTCTTTCATGTTGAACTCCTTATTTTCAGGGTATTACAACCTCACTCTAAAATGCTGAAGTGCTTCCAGTGGTTTTAGAAGAGACATAAGTTAATTTTAGAACTTGTGGTAAAGCAGATTGATTAGTAACTTGGGGTAGCTAGAGCATGAAGAGCGATAGGCTGTCAGAACTCTCCGGAAGTCCTCTGTGTCTAAATGAGCTTGAGATGATGTCATATCTCAAGCCACTCTGTGATCACTGAAGGTTATGGATTTTCCCTTTGTTGTCATGAGGAATAATCCAGGTCAGTTCTGGAGTGGAACTTGCTTGGGCCTTTTGGTCTCTGGCTGAGAATTTTTTGGGCATGCTGGAAATATGGTCATTTAGTAAGGTTTATCGGCAAAGCCGAGTGCTGTGTTAAGGTTAATATTCCTGCGCAAGAGAGGTTTCTTGCATTATTTCCATGTGAGTATTTTTATTTTGCTGTGATTGATGGTCAGCACTTAACTGTGTGTCTAATTGCCAGGCCGGCTAAGCTAGGCTTATGAAGCATCTTGGGTTACGCAGTGCTGAATGTTTGAGTGCTGAGCTGTCAGGTGTACTGCCAAGCATTAAAATACAAAGACTCAAATTATATACCTTTGTACTGAATACAGTTCATAAAGAGCCCTGAGATCAGGCCTTTGGGATAAATGGGCATAGGAACAGTTAAATATGAAGTTCTCACCTTGTGCTGTGGAAACACTGAAGCTACCCATCTTTGTCCAGTCAATAAGTGGAAGGGTAGCGGTGAGACTCTTCTAGGGTATGCGCTGTAGCACCAGGCTTTTGGTGACATTTGGACTCAGCTGGGCTTTTATTTTTGTGCCTGTCATTGAGAACTTAAACATCGAAGTGAGACACAATTACAATAATATTATATTGGGATTATTCTAGTAAATGCCATTAGAGTTTGGATTCCTAAAACCCGTTCACTAGGGGCACATCAGTTCCTGTCTTGATCTAGTCTCTAGGATTTTTTTTTAAACTGACTTCTTTAGGTTTTTTTATTTACACAGAATACTGAGACCAAACTGATTTTTGTGGAAATTATTAGACTCTGTAGAATTGAGCAGAGTGCTGCTGGACTTCTAAAATTATGCATTCAGCTTCTGTACCGGGAATATCAAGTTGGAACTTCTCCACAATAATTTAAATCTTGCTGTGTGCTTTTGAGTTTATCTGCAGGAGCGTGTGGTGCGTTCTTCCCTTTCTACCCTCTACCCCTTCCCACAACTTTTTATTTCTATGATTGTGCCCTATTGGATATAAAATGAACATACTAGCTCCAGAAGGATCTGTGATGCAAAGAAGAATAGAGATATGCCCTCCCCATGGTGACAGAATGCCTAAATAAATAGTTACCAGTGTGAGCAAAGAAGCTGAAGTAATCGTAGTTTAACCACTAGGAAATATATTCAAAGAGCTATTGGTATTAGAAGAAAATAATCTAAAAATAAGTCTGCCCCTTCCGAGTGTTGCATGGTGGGTAGACAGGAAGTATTTCTGTTTTCCACTTTATTTTTTTTTCCCACCTATGATTTGATTTAAAAACTTATTGAATGGCATAAAGGGATTGTCATCAACCGGGTATGCGGCTAAAAGTATTTTTTTTTTCCACCAAGTAAAACCACTTTTATAATTCTGTCCCATCCATTCTAGTACTGAAAATAGCCTTTTTCCTGCAGAAGGATGGAGAGTGCTGCAATATGAGATCTCACTTGCAGAAAAATGTGTGCCTTTGTTTTAAAGACAGCAGTAAAAGGATTTGTTTTGGGTGCTAAATATGTCAGCATTGTAAAAAGCCAGCAACCCGCTTTGTTTTTAAATGTTTAAATAATTGCTTGTATGCTATGCCTTCTTGAATTATGGTTAATTATACAAGTCACAATTTGGTAAGAACCAACCCATAAATGAAATATTATATTCAGGAGTTTATTTTTCTGCTTTTTAAAAATTTAACTTTTTTTATTTTTATTATAAAAAAAAAAGGCTGGCGAAGAGAGGCCAGCTGGCATTATTACAGAGTAATATGGGAGAGCTGCGAGCATTGAGGAGGCACAGCATGACGGAAGGCAGCCAGAAGGATTAAGGTATTTTAGAACTTCTTTGCCGCAGGCTTAGTCTGGTGGCAGAGGGAATGAGTAATTCCTGCTTTATTTATTTTATTTGTGGTATGAGTGAGGGAAGGGGTCAGAGTTTTGCCGCCACTGTTTGCGGGATGGGGGCAGTGGAGCCGACACTGGGCCATTGTGGAAATGCCAACGGAAGAACCAGGAGGGATGTTTTAGGTCATCTTCTTCTTAAAGCTGCCCTCCTGTGGGTCTGTTGGCATAAAAGGATAGTGAATGGGGCCGTTTGAATGGCAAAGGTCTCAAGGGAGGATTTGGAGTAATAAAAGCACACACAGCTCGCACACACCATGTCAGTGTTAATGCTGGGTTGGCAGAACTCTAAGTATTTAAAAATATTTTTCACTGGACATTCAGGGACTATTGTTACCTCTTATCTGAGACAAATGTCCCATTTCACCTGTAAGCGGATAGGCTACTTCTTATTTATTCCCAGTTTTTTTATAAACAAAAATATCAATAACTACTGCTTTATTTTTATTGAGATCTGTTTCTGTGGAAATTCAGGAGACTTAATTTGTTTGGATTGAGACTCAAAACCCCAGAAATGTCAGTCTGGTTCAGGACTTGGTTTTATATTGCAGGCATTACTGATAACAACTTGTAAGTATGGATTTATGTGTATATACACACATACATGATCACTTATGGATGTATGTGGATATATATATTAACTGAAAGCCCACAAAATTATTAATAAAAAAACTCAAATTCTAGTCTGAAGTTTTTTACATTTATTCTAAGAATCTAGGTGTGAAGTTGACAGTATCACTTTAATACTTGCACTGACAGTATCTCTTAAATACTTCCCATATTCAGTTTTAAAACATAAGTACTTGTGCCTCTTATCTTCTGCGACCACTGTTCTAAGAAAGAAAATCAACATTCTTTGTAGCTACTTTACTTTCAAGGTATTGAGCCCTTGTGCCCTAATCTCTCTCAGAAGGGATTGTAGGAAGTGAAGTGCTGACTTGCTGCCTGTATTTAAATCCTCTTTGAGAACTTTTAATCTTTTTTTATTTAATATTTTTAAGTCGGTTTGCAGCACAACGCTGCTCACAACTGCGGAGAGACTCGCATTTTAGGAAGGCGAGGACAACCTGTTTCATGATGATTGAGATCTGAATGCTGTTGTATTTAGTAAGCCCTCAGGACAGAGGTTGGCTGGACCTTAGGAACAGCCGTTAAATACACATGGATTCACCTTGTATAAAGCTGCTCATACTTCTGGAAATACCTCGTTCACAGTGGATATGCCAAAAGGCTTAACGCTGGCATTACATAGTATTGGGTTGACTAACAGTACTGCCTTAGCTGGTCTGAAGTGGACTAAGCTAAATACCACCCAACTCTTCTGGCACTATTTACAAATATTTGTAAACAGGCGTTGGGCACATCTCAAAATGGTGACGGATGAGTGCAGCTGAAGAGGGACACCAATTCTTCACATTTCTGGTTTTGGAAATCCTTGGTTTTTGACTTACTAGGATCAAACTTTTTGGAAGGAAATCTTTCACTTCTCTCCCATATTTGTGGGATATTCCTGAATCAGAGCCTTCAGAGTTTTATTAAATATATTTGCTTAATTTCCAGGTCTGATTGAGGATTTTAAATTGTGTGTTACTGTTTTTTTTAATTCATGTCTTATGTGGCAAGAATATTTTCATTCTTAGCATATGTTTACTTCATAGCTTCCTAGTATTATCTAAGTATCCTTTGGTGCAATTTAGCCGAAACCAGAACAAACAGCAAAGGCTTTTATTAATAACATTTTTCTTCTCTTCATCAAATTGCCATAATTGGTGCAAGATGGGCTTACACCTTAGCAAGGCGGGGAAGAAAATTGCAGCCGGCAAGATGATAGCCTAGTCTGAAGCAAGTGTTGATAAGACAGATTTGAAGAGGGAGGCCATGTTGTCACTGTGGCACTGTTAAATCTCTCCCAAAACAATCGTGTGTAAAGCTCCACCTATGTGGCTAATCATGTTTGCATTGTTAAACGTTTCCATAGCACAGCAGTGCTCGCAGTGCTGCTTTAGATTAGATTAGCTGCATACTGTGTTGAATAGATAGCATTTTGAGTACCGACGTGTCAAATGATACGGCCAGTAAAGAGTAACTGATGCGGCATCATCTTCTCTCTTCTTTCTGCCTTACCCAAACCTGCAGGCTGGTCCCCAGGAGTCTGTTTAAACTCATTAGAGTCAACAGCTTAGCGGGGCTGACCAGAAGAGGTGATCTGAAAATATTTTTTTTTGTCTGTTGGAGCAGGAGACTGGTTTTCTTAGAGAAGAGTATTAATTTTAAAAAGCAGCAGTAGCCAAAATTTACTTTGTCTCTTACAAAGGGAGCACATCACTGTTTCTCTGTTGCACAGCAGTTTTGTGATCAAGCCCTGGATGTACAGTCCTGCATAGATTAAAACCTGGAAGTAGGTTATTAAAGCAAAATTTTTTTCTTGCATAGATGCTTAGTTCCTAATTAGAGATTACTCGGGGTTTTTTTGATCTAGACAGCAGTAAGAGAAAGGTGCGCTTCTGTTCATGCAGCAGTAGCTCGTGTTCCTGGGGGTCTCTCTCATGTGGCTGACATGGGATGTCACTGTTTGCACACCTCATCTTCACAGCACCTCTGGTATTTCATCAGATTGTGGATGGCTGTTGTTGTATAGAGACAAAAAATACAATTGTGGCCATGTGCATTGCTGGACAAGCTGAGTTTGTTTTCAGAGCACAAGGTGCTCTATGCTGCTTAGTTTTCCCCTACCACACAAAATTATTAAAATTAGTTTGAAGGAACAGATGCCTACTAGACCACTTTAATAGCTGTCCTGACTGCTGATCGGATGGACAATTGCCACTGGTTTTCCTCTTAGTACGTTCACAGTGTCATGACTCAGGCAAGCAGATACTCAATTATTAATGACTATCTACAAAGAAAAATAATTAAAAACAAACCCAAAGCAACAGAGCACTTAATTAAGAGTTAGTGGTGGTGTTTCTGCTGTCTCTTAATGGAAAGCTTCCAAGAATAGTTTTACCTTCCAGAAGGAGTACCTGCTTCAGCCTGCCTGATTAAAAATGCTTCCTGCATAAACCAGAAGTTGGATCTTACTTTTAGGCAGGCAAATGAACTTACTGATTAGACACTGATTGGGGTTCTGCAAAGTGGAAAGGAGCCTGTACAGCCTTCAGAGACCTCATGTAGAAACCTGCATGAGTGTTGCATTGTACATGATGCAGAAAGCAGCTTACAGGAGGCCTAAGGAAACTTTGTCCTTAGGGGTTAAGAAATTTTAGTCCTCTGTCTCTTCTGGTGTCTCTTGGTACCATGTTGATTTATGAGCTCCCTCGGGCATTTCAGCAATGTCACTGGAACTGTCCTTACTGCAGTACCGTAGGTTTTGTTGATGACAGTCCTTTTTACATGTCTTCAGAAACAATCTGTAGCAGATTTCCCCCAAAACAAAAGGAAAAGCCAAACACCTTAAGTAGAACTGAGGCTTTCTGAAAATGCAAGTTAGCAGTATGTACTTGTAGGGTGTAAATCCCTCGTGGAAGAGCTGTGTATGCAGTGTGTACAAACAGGTCTGTTTGTCTCTCCAAGAGGCTGTATCCAGGCTGCCTCCTGCCCTACTTTTGACATCTCCTCCCCCAGCAGGTCTCCGCAGCTTCTCCACTTTTGAGAGTACAGCCCTACGAAGTCTTATAAGCAGTACAACTTGCATGATTAAAAGGCTGCCTGGGTCTCAAGAATTAAATGGTCTCTGTTCATGGGGCAAGAGACCATGATCAGCTCCTTTAAAAAAAAAAATCAACCTGTCACATCTGAACTGACTTTCCAAAGGTTTCTATTTCATAGCATTTCTCTTGCTATCCGGTTTTGTGTGTTCCTGTACACTTGCTTCTTTCCTTCAGTGTCTTCCTCCTTAACCTGTGTTGCTGTGGTTTGTCTTTCATTCCATGCCAGTGCATGGTGTAGACTGTCCTTGCTTTTGCAGTCCTGTTTACCTTCCATCCTTGAATGTGTATGTAGTTACTGAGGATGCATAAACAGCAAGTGTACTAAGTGTCTAAATGTAATTTGGTAGCTTGAAATAAGAGCAAAACCAGGAGGATGTGACCAACAACTGCTTTGTAAATGAAATGGATGAGTTTTGTGTTAAATGAGGTTGCAGTCCTGTCTCTGTTATTTTTTTTCTCTTGTCTTAAAGTGCTGGCAGTTTTAGTATGGGAGGGTTTTATTTTCCCTGTAGTCCTCTGTATGCTATGTTAGCTGACAGCTCCTAGCTGATCAGGTAAATGATCTTGAGCCTTGTCCTCAGGTCATTTCTGTCTGTGGTGGTTTTGTTTCGCCCTTTTTTTTTTTTCCCCTTAAATCATCATACACTGGAGGAGGGCTTGAATTTAATTACTTGAAAAGAAGAGTCTGTGAGTGGTCACTCAAGATCTTGCAGAGGGTTTTAACCTACAACTTGTTAGCGTGGCTGGAGATGGAGTGATGAGTGAAAACTGAGCAGGCAGCCTTTTACAATCAGTGCAATCATCTGCTTTAATTATGTTACTTTATGTTCCCTATACAGAGGTAAGTAGCCAAAATTAAATTTTACAAGGAAGCTGTTAATGAATCTTAAGTCACTCAATTTCTGCCTTTTCAGTTAAATTAGAGATAATAAATAGCCAAAACCTTGGCAGTGTTTTTTCTAAAACTTGTCTTTGGCTGAACTGTACTTCCTCAGAGAATTAATGAGCAGAAAAATTATTTAAGCCGCAAGTTTTCTGTCCTTCCTTGAGCTGTGTGGGTGTCAGGGGCTGGACGGTGGTGTGATGTCCTTTAGATGGATGGGTAGAGAGAACACTGTTTCAGAGATGTTTGTCTCCCTCTGTTTTGCGTCAGTGATGGGACCAAAATCAGTAGCAGAGAGAAGATCTGCAAAAAGGAGAGTTATGCCTTAGATATTGTCCCTACCTTCAAGGTGGTTTTGGTAGCAGTGGTATCATGGCATTCATGTCCATGTTGCCTTTCCAATTCCTGGTTCAGTGTGTTTAGTTAATGAAGTTTTGTTTTCTCTGAAGGCCCAGCTTACCCCAGTGTTTCAGCACATGCAGGCAATCTGTGGCCCCAGGTAGCAAAGCAAGCACCTTCTGTGTGACTTTGCCAGTGGATGTGTTGCGTTGGCTTTCCACAAGCTAAGATACCCTTATTTTTTTCTTTTTGCTTTTTACTCTAGCTATTCTTTGGAACTTGGGTGTTGATCTCTCAAAACCTGTATGCTCTGAGTTTCTGTAAACCACCTTTGATGGGAAAGCTGAACAGGGCTGCTCCTGCTGATATATGCATCTTGTCGACTAAAATGTGGCTCTCTTATTGAGAACAGCAAAGACTAGCATGTTCTCCCTCCTCCGATGTAAATAAATACCTTTTGACAGGTAACTTGCTGACTGTATATTTGTTCATTGTGTTAAGCATGGCTCCTGATGTACCTAATTACTTTGAAATAGCAGATAAACATCTCTTTATACTGACTTGACCAAAAATATTTTTGTTGCAACTTTGATTTATAAGAACGTGGCATTTTTTTGAGGTGTTAAGCAAATGTAAGTGCAGTTATATTGTTTGTAATACAGTTTTGAAAGGAGATTGATTATTATACCCTTGAAACTACAGGACAAATTTTGGTCCATTTAAGAAATTCATGTGCCTGATAGAAAGCAGTCCAGCTGAAAGCATGCAGTGTGGCTGTTCCTTTTTATTCAGTCTTTTATGGCTGCTCCTTTTTCATGTGTAGGATGTTTATCCGTGTGGTAGGGAGTTGTTTAGGCATTTTTTTTGTCTGTGTTTCTGTTACTGAACACTAGAAAGCTTAAGGAAAATATCATCTGCATTTTTTAACCTTGCTGAACAGCCAGCCTGCTCTGAAGCTCCTGATTAGTGCAGAATTTGATCAGAAAGCATGATTGAGAGTAGCAGCTTGTCACTGTGTGTGATTAATGACAGCTCCACCTGCCATGGAGCTTCCTAAGTGGTAACAGCAATCCAAACTGGAGTGTCCTCTTCACTGAGTTGCAATTTAGGTTGCAGATTTATTCCCTCATCTCCCCTTGCTGAAGAGTGGGAAGCTGAAAAAAGTGATCAGAAATACCTGCAAAGATTCAGGATTACCACAGCAAACTGCTGGCTGGTGTGGTGAAATAGTAGTGCAAAGAGTGGGGCAGACATATTGGTGGTTTTGGTTGTGGGTGAATGGAATATATAATGATGAATGTGCCATGCTGCTCCTGAAATGGGTACAGCTAGTGCAAGCTGCTGCACAGAGTTAGCTCAGGTGCCCTCACCGTGCCTGGGCAGGCAGTCCCACTGGCTATCCAGGCTGTTCTGACAAGTTTTTAGCTATTTTTCAGGCTAATTCTCTACTGATCCTCAATGAGAACTCCTACTTTCTTTTTTTTTTAGCATTTATTTTTTGATACTTAAGTCAAAATTTAACACCTGCTCCCCAGCACCTCTCCCTGCTAAGCTCCTGTGGCTTATACTCTGACCAAAACCTGCACAGAAGTAGGAGCAAGCCTGTATTTCATACCTGGCTTTTGAAAGCAAACCAGTCTGGTACTATGTCTGGAGAAATAAAGGTACCTGGAATATATTCCTCAGCAGTTGATGATTTCTGTATGAATGAAGTCTTGCAGATATACTTAGTCATCCTGATTGATGTCACTAATATTATTCTGGAGTGGAGTCTTCTATGTTGCAGGCTACAGTTTAGATCATAGGGACCTGCACGGGGAAGGCTTGTATCTCTCTGTAATTGGCAAAGAAATTAAACCTCTACTAGAAATGAGACTGTGAAAGTATCACTAGGGGAAAGTAATGTGCTTCAAAACTTGGTATCAGCAAGAACCTGCTCCAGCTCCCTTGTTCTGATGGCTCAAGTAAATGCTATACATAAATGATGCTTACAGTTTTGTAGCTGACAGATCTCAAAATACTTTAAAAAAAAAAATTCTGGCATTCAGCACCAGCCACAGGTGATTTGTCCTGGTAGCAGGTGATGGTCATGGCGATGCACAGGGTAATAATAACATCTTGTGGCAGGAAGCACAGGCAGGCTGGGGGAGGTCTGTAACAACACTGGAGGTCTAGAAGAGAAGAATTTGAGAGGTGGCCATGGTGGATGGCGCGAGTGACTCAAGCACATTCTAGCATAGATTGCCTTTCTTAAAATAAAAGCTGCTTGCATTGGTGCTAGTGAGGGTGGGATTCATCTCCCCTTACTTCAGACATCTAAGTTTAAGCTCCTTGCCCCAGGGTGCCTGCACAGTCAGGAGAAAGAAATAGATTGCCCTCTGAATGTGTCTGTTCTGAATATCATAGGGGCTAAGCTTAGGCTGGAGTTAGCCTCTCTCTTGGCTGTTTTGTCCTCGTGACTTCTTCCCTACTGCTCACCTCATGAAATTCAACAGGACCAAGTGCAGGGTCCTGCATCTGGGTCAGGGCAGTCACCGGTGTCAGTACAGACCGGGTGATGGTCTCAGGGATATGAGTAGAGAAGAATTGGACGTGACCTGGCAATGTGTGCTTTCAGCCTAGAAGGCAAATTCCATGCAAAAACCGTGTCCAGCAGGTCAAGGGAAGTGATTGTCACCCTCTGCTCTCATGAGACCCCACCTGGAATACTGGATCCAGCTCTGGGGTCCCCAGTACAAGACAGACATGGACCTGTTGGAGCAGGTCCAGAGGAGGGGCATGAGAATGTCTTCTATGAGGACAGGTTGAGGGTGTTGGGGTTGTTCAGCCTGGGGAAGAAAAGGCTCAGGGGAGACCTTATTGCTGCCTTTCAATGCTTAAAGGATGCCTACAGGAAAGATGAAGGGCTTTTTACCAAGACCCATAGTGACAGGACAAAGGGTAAGGGTTTTAAACTGAGGGAAGGGGGAAGGGTAGATTTAGATTGGACATAAAGAACAAATCTTTTATGTGAGGGTGGTGAGGCACTGGCACAGGTTGCCCAGAGAAGCTGTGGATGCCCCATTGTTGCAGGTGTTTGAGGCCAGGCTGGATGGGGCTTTGAGCAACCTGATCTAGTGAAAAGATGTCCTTGCCCATGGCAGGGAGGTTCAACTCTGAAGGTTTCTTCCAACCCAAGCCATTCTAGGGTTCCCTGATAATGAATATGGGTGAGACAGATCCCACCCTCTGTGCCAAGGCTGAGGGTGTACCTCTCAGATGGCTTGTGCTGGTAGGGGTTCTTTACCAGCCATAATCTTCATGTATGTGCATAGATGGGTTTAGAGAAAACCATGTTGGTGTTGGTTTGTGGTTACACTGGGTGAAGGGCTGCTGCTCCATTCGTTGCAAGTTCAGCCTGAAATTTTCAGCTCTGGCTGCCTCTGTGCTGCTGCTTGCTTCCAGCCTCCTGAGTGCTCTCTGCTGGGTAGAAGCTTGACACTTCATTTTAAACAAAAATAACAGTTCCCAGTGCTTCTGTTTTGAATGCAATAGGAAAGAGTATGTACGTAAATACTTTCTTTGGCTTGTGCCTCTGTCTGCAGTGTGAATTAATATCACTGTTTTGTCTTAAAAAAAAAATGTTGCCACATTGTGTTGTTACATGCCAGTCAGACAGCCTAATAGCACTGCATCCAACTTTTCCTCTCTCTCCTTATTGCTGGAAATGCTATCAATTTAACTAATGAGGAAGCCAAATAGATTCACTTGCAAGTATTCATATTTTGGCAGGCTGGTGTCTCTGCAATATACAGGCCTGTCTCTCCTAATCCTTCGGTTTCAGGAGATTTCCTGCCCTTACCACAGACTCAAAAGAGCAACATCTCTTAAAATGTAAGCATAGAATGTAACATCTGGAGAAATAATTGATCTGAATTGCCTTAAATGTGCATTTTTGGGGAAGGAAATGCTAGAAGATTTTCGTATGATAGAAACTTTTATGGTGCTTTTATTTATAGGTCAGCATCACTAAGTATATGAGCCCATCAGCTTATCCTTTGATTTGAGGTGTTAAGGAAATATTTCTGTCCCCAGCTGAATTTGGGGCCTGCAGGGAGATGGTGGCTTGGACCAGAATCCCACAGACCTTGGTAAAAGAGGCAGTGATAACCCAGTCCTGCTGAATCTGAGTCCTGTTCCCTACCAAGCTGTTTGGAACCAGGACACAGAAATTCCTGAATGTGCAGAGGAGCATACCTTTGAGACACCATGGGCATTTGTTGGTCCTGACAAAGTCCAACTGATCCCGGCTGTTACTAAGGCCAGGTAACAGCATCATCTGGCGTGTGGCAGTTCACTGTGCAGGTCGCTTGCAGAATGTTCAAGGAATTAAGCTCGGAAAAAAACAGGTAAAGACTTACCTTATTCCCTGCAAGCTAAGAGGCTACAGCTGGGTACCCTGCCTTGCTGACACATGGTGACTTGTTATGCTGCGATGACTTGATCAAGCATCTGAGAGATGGGAGAAATTAAGTTGTTTACACTGCAAGGCTAATAATATTTTTAGAAGTGGTATGAAACTGGTGGTGGTTGTGGATTTTTATTACTTTCTGATTATTTTGGTTTGAACAGTTGTGCAAAATGAGTAGTATTTATTTAGTTGATACTGAAATATATTCCTGGTCTGTAATTTTGATAAATCTCTTTCCTGATACATAATTCAGTGACTGCCTTAAAGGCAGAAAGAGCTTTAAGTGTACTGTTGTTTACTTCTATCAAAGCAGAATTTTACCTGCTGACCTATGAAGGACTCTGAAGTTAGCTTTGCTGTGCATGAAATGCTGTTAAACTTAGATAAAGCTAAACAAATGAGCCTGTATATTGTGAAGTCCAAGTGATGTGCAGAACATATAGCATAAGCCTATATTTTAAGTTTCAAAATAACAATTAAAAGCACTTGGTAAAATTGCTTAGCCTAGACCTCACCATCAGAAGCCAGATGCTTAAGTCATCTAGAAGCAAAAAAAAATCCTAGCTTTAGTTTCTAGAAAGTGGGAAACAAGTATTACCCTAACTCTGCTGTCAGAAAAGTGACTTTTAAAAAGGTGATGTCATGCCCAGCTGGTCTGTTTCTAGCCTGTATTCCAGGGTCTGTTTTCCTTATTTTCTTTTCTACCTTCCCCCCCGATGAATGCTTTTCCTCTTGTTGGTTTTGCAGAGCTAGCACACCATTGATCAAGGGGGGCTGGCAGACGCAGCAATCAGAATTATCAGCTGCTTTGCCAAATTCTGTATCACTGACAGCTGTGCAAGCCCGTTGGGGCCAGAGGGAATGTGCAGGTGTCCCTGTGCATGGGCTTGGCCTGTGGTCCTGGTATTACTGGTAGTGATGGGCAATGAGAGAAGAGCCCAGGATGACTCAGGAGTGTATTGTGGGGCTGGCAGGCGGGAATGTTGGAAGAACATCTTTTATTTCTAAACTGAGACTGGAGATAGAAGCACGGAAGCACAGTAAATCAGGAATATCATGAGGCCTCTTAAAGTCTTTTTTTTTTTTTTACCTCCTCTTCCCCTTCCTCTCCATATCCACTCAAAGGAAATTTTGTTTTCATTCCACTTAGAAGAGAGCTGCTTGCTTAGAGTATGGGAAAGAAAAAATAGAAAAAAAGCTAAAACTCTGGTTTATTCTATGTGGAATATTCCATTTTGTGAAAATCATGTTAAACCCATAAGGCAGCGGAACAAGTTCTCTGTGAATTCAGGGCATTTTGTGCCTTGAAGGCTTCTCCCTCAAGAAGCAAAGAAAATAATAATAAAAATAAATCCAGCCATCCAATTAAATATTGGAATTTTGAAAACTTAAGCATAGCAATTAAACAGAGCCCCCTTCCTCCTTTTATTTTTTTCTGCCTATTTGAAATAAGCCCAAAGCACTTTGCAAGCTACAAATGGAGGTCATACAACACAACCCAGTCCCTGTGGTCATTAGCCAGAAAACTGAAATACAGATGTCTCTGGGGCAAAACAACGTAGTTTTTAAGTAGGACACAACTTTAGGACAAGGAAAGGATGTCATCAAGCTGAGCTGAGATTCTTCAAGGTAAGTAAAGAAGTTGAGCCCTTAGATCATAATTTGAAGCATCTGCAGACAGCTGGCAAAGGGACAACAGCCTTAAATATCTATTTAATGTTGCATCTACCTCTGTTCCCAATGTGCCTTTCTTGTCCCATTTCTCCCTTGACACATGGGGTTTAGTTTGTAGCATCCCATTTTGAAGTTGTTATTCAGAAATTCTGTTGTTCTTCCATTAAAATGTCATGGGAAGATTGAAGGACTTTCTCTTCAGCCAAAGCATAGGAATTTTTATCTTAAATTGGAATAATTTCACTGCTGCAGTAACTGGGGAAATAGGATAATCCCGCAGAACTTGTCAAAACGTAAACATAAACAGAGGCTTTGAAAGCCCACATTTCAACTGGAAGAGAAAGCACCACCTGTGATGGCTGGTAAGTGTTTACAGTATTTTGACAATAAATGCTCTAAATTGTATAAAAAAATCAAAGGAAAAGATTGTTTTTTTAGCAATTAGTGTTTTTTGTTTTAAGATACTCTTGCTGGATTCCATCATCTCACTTAAGTACACTTCCATGAAATTACTAATAATCAGTTGTAGCAATTATGTTGTTTTTTTTTTTAACTTCAGCCAATGCTAATGGTATCCTACAGGTTGCAGAAGAGCACCTGGAGATGTGTCAGGGAATATTTCTGATCAAAGGTTCAGGCAGGGAAGAGTGATTGTTTGAGGCCTGCACAGCGCCTAAAACTTATTTGTGTTGCTGTGAACATGGGATTTCTGTCTTCCCATTCTGTTAAGGGATATTTTTGAAAAAACTGTTGATGTTACCACCATCTGGGGACTCAAAATAATTTTCAAAAGTGTGAGAAGTAGTCTCTATAGTCTCATTCTGTGTTGAAAAATGCTGTTGGAGATGTGGTGAAGCTTGTGTGTGCAGCTACTGCAGGGTCGTGCGATGACTGACATGAATTTAATGGGAAGAGTCCTTGCGAAAATGACTGCGTGAGATCTGCTTACAAAATGATGGTTTTGTTTGGGGGAAGCATATGGAGGAGATGCTGTCTCTCTCCAGAGTGATCAGGCGAGGTTCTTCATTACTTGCTCTGTACAAGTGCCTTCTTGACTTTCTACCTTTAGGATACTGGTTTAGCAAGCAACCAAACTGAACTTTTGGGGATTAGGTGTGGGATATGAAGCTGGAGTCTTAGTAATGTGTGACACTCAACTCAAATGAATGATACTCAACTCTTCTTAAAGAACTGAAGTAAAATATACTGCCCTTCTCGTAGGCTTGTGGTGTTACTCAAACAAATGGAAGCCCTGAGCATAATTCTGTGGGGGGATCAATGGAATTAAATGGGAAGAAGTGCATGGGTCTTGCTCCATAATACACCTCTGGTGATGCTGACCATAAATCTCTGGCTGAGGCTGGTTTTATTATTAAACAGGACTCTGCATTTTAATGGAATGAGCATGCAGCTGAGACATTAGCTCCTGAGTCTTAATCCACTGTTGCCTCTGAAAATTCATTTAGCGTTTTAGTCTGGCTGTCAGCCTTTGAAGCTGTGAAATGGGTGGGTTTGTAATCCCTTCCAGAAGACACTGGGGGAAGGGTTGCATGGCATTAAATCCTACCCTAGGAAGATTCGAGGGGAAGCACTTGTTTGTTGCAAGGATGCTACAGTGATGCCCTTATGTCTTTTTTTTTTAACTGTGTCTTCAAAGACAGAAGAGGACTGAGAACTACCTGAGGTTGACTGTCAGCCAGGAAAATGTGTAGGTTGTGGATACAGAAATATCCTGGTGGTGGGCTGTCCCAGCAAGGGCTGGCAGAGCAGACAGACAGACTGCTGGAGACTGGCTGCAGGGAAAGGATGGTGCTCTGGAGTCTTTTTCCTCACACAATGGCCTTTGCTGGCTCCCGTTTGTTACCATGGGTTTCAGACCCATGCTTATCCCTCCTGCTGTGCCATTTTTTCCCCCTTTTTTCCTTTGCTTCAGGAACAGCAAGACAAAATTAAACAGAGATAAAGAAATGATACATCACCCACATAATGCTTGTTGCCATTTCTTTTTGTGGGGTCTATGTCTTTTTCTCCACCTCCTTCCATCTCTGCTAATTTGACAGACTCTTTCGAGCAGGCAGTGCCAGTTGTGCATTGTGGATAGAGCCATGACAGCAGTTGGTCCCAAATGATTTTGACATGAAAATAATAAGCACAGAGTGCTAACTAAAATCAAAATACCCATAGAAGAACAGGAGGCTGTTCCTCTAAGGTGATGTTTGTGGCTTCTCAGTTCAACCTCTCCTACTCGTTTGCAAGGTCATCAGGGAGGTCCTGCAAATCCTAGCTTTAATTTGATAATTTAACTTTGTCCAGATGTTTGTGTGTTAGGTTCCTTGTTGTCGTGGCTGTTGAGATTGATCCTGCTGGGTCTGTGAACACCACCTCTGTCTGGCATAGTCTGAGTGGAAACACAGGTAGTAAATGTACAGTTTGCCTGGTTGGTTCCTATGTGTGTGTTTTATTCCTCTGGGACTGGTTTTTATGCATATATATATTTATTGAAGCAAAATCACTGGAGCTCTTAAGGTATATCATTCTTTGACAGTGTTTTAGATGAGCCTTATTTTAGGGCTGGTAACCTTCCAGTAATCTCTTTCTGATTCAAATAATGCTAATTTAAAATGTATTTATGTTACATATGATGGGGAGAGAGAAACTTCTCACCAGAAGCAGAAGTTGAAATGAATGCATTACACTGAAGAGAATCATGATTTAATTTTTTTAAGAGGTTTTGAGATAACGCCAAGACAGACTCTTCATGATTTAATGTCTGGACTTTTTTTTCCTTTTTGGAAATGGGGAAACTGTTCTTTCCTCCAGCTATTTTCAGTGAGCCAGTTCTTAGAATTTTATAGAGAAAGGATAATATTTAGGTCATATGAAGTAGGCTGTTGGAAGCTTACTTCAAATATACTGTAAATATCATAGCAACAGTTTCAAAAGAATGAAGAATAGTCACCTCTCACTGTATTAAGCATTAAGTAGCTCATCTAAGCTATTAATTGAAACTATATGAAATGTGGTGTAGTGCCGCATTAGGCTGTATGAACGAACCACTATTTTCTATCAAAGAGGAGAAGTAACCATCCAGGAAAAGTAAATGTGGGAAGATTAAAGGTGCAGTAGTTTTTTTTTTTAATGGAAAAGTAATAGTTCTGTTGTCCATCAGAAGAAGCTCTATAACTCTCCAGTGGGCAGCCAAAATCTCTGGGACTCGAGCTACATTTGCCATCTAGGTGTACCCACATCATAACATGTACCTCGCAGCTGGCTGGGCAGGGAAGGTAATGAAGGTGTCCCAGGAAGGATGGGTGCACAGGAGGTTTTCCTTGAGCAGTTTTGCCTGAATTCATCCCAAAGTATGCTCCTGAGGAAAAGTGGACAGTTGCAGGGAATTTGGCCACCAGCCCACCTTTCAGGTCACTCATAAGTGAGTGTAGGTGCAGTCTTATGTGTTTTGACGTTCTGGTTTGTCTCTGGCAGTTGTAGGTAACATACACAAGCAAGGATGGAGTGCAAGTGATGTTTTCCTGTGGATGATCACTGTGTGGAGAAATGTAATGTGTCACGTGAGAAGTGGGTTTTTCCTCCACTTTTCATATTATTGCTATTTTATACCAGTGTCATTGCAGGGGAGTTGTTGAGACAGTATTAAGTCTGCACTCCCACTGCTCTTTCCTTCAGAGGGGCAGAAGGGAAAAGGTTTGGTACCCTATGACTTGTCTTCATCTTGCCTATCTTCAGGCACTTGTGGTTCAGCACAGCACAGAGCTCCCTGGACAACATCAGCGGTTAGGAGGTGGATTGGGCACATGGAGTAGATGAAGCAGACTTGAAGTCCTTTGAAAAGCAATTAAATTTGCTTGTCACTTGTTATTCAGATGTGTCTAAGTGGTATGTTGATGGGTTGATTTTGAACTGAAGTGCTGTTTTGTAGGAGAAGACGCTGAGCTGTGAGTGGTGGTGTTTTTGTTGTTTTGTGGGGTTTTTTTGATACCTGCTAAGAGTGCTATAAAGTAAGAGCTTACGGGGCTGAAAAATGAATGGGTTGAAGCATACCCTCAGTAAAGTAGATGAGTGGGGAACCCTAAAACAAAATCTTCCCTGCCCCTACATGTTCTAACTGAGAAAAGAATACAGGAAAAACAAGATTATGTGAAAACTGAGCACTGGTGTCACATGGTGAGTACCCAGTTGTAGCTTACCTTTCTGTTGCTGCACTCCAAATGCTGATGGGATTGTAAATGGTTCTCTGTTAAATGTATGCAAACCAGATTGTACAAAGCAATGATTGAAAACAACAACAGTCTTTCATCTTTGGTGAAGCCAACAAATATTATAAAATCTAAATTGTCTGGAAGAAGTAGTTTATCTTCAAATCCTGACAGCATTCAGCAGCTGAAATATATAAATGCACTCAATTCTATCTTTTGAGCCTAGATTTAATGAGGTGCTCAGAGGGAAATCTTTGGACGGGCTTATATAAATTGTAAAAATGGGCCACTGTGTTGTCACAGATAACTACGTTTTCAACTTTTGATTCATTTTTATAAGTAATCATTTTATCAGACAACACTTGGATCTGCTCTTTACCTGTCCTTTTGGAAAATAATTTTCAACAGTAACAAGTAATCACAGGCTGGAAATGGAGTCCTGCCACTGATGCTGCTGAACAACTGATGAACGTGGAGCAGCGCGTGAGCTGTCGGGCTCCGCATGGATGTGGGATGCACATACCTGCAGTTCAGCCTCCACCTGCCAGTTTTTAACTATGGTGCAGGAAGAATGGAGGAAAAAAACAGAAGGATGTGGGGTGGGTTAAGGCAGAAAAGAAGGTGTTCTACTCTTGGTCTCTTATGCTAAAAAATTGTTTAACCAATATCTGAAAGGTAGAGATCACACTTCCTTACAACTGTCTTTCTTCTAACATAGCACTCTGTAATTTAATTGAGCAATGTGCCCTTCTTATTCATCAGTTGGTATAGCTCACTGGTGAGAGATGCTATCTGATCTTGGCATATTTAATTTGGTTAGGATATAGCCCAGGATGTTTTAAAAAGACATTTTTACATTAATATGAAACAAAATTATGTTTTGGCAAAGATGTCCTGATAAGAAGTAGAACAACCCTTGCAAATGCCAAGGGTTGCATCAAATCTTAGAAGAAAGTTGTTTAAATTTGATCTGCTATCTGCTCACTAATTATGAACTGAAATTTCTAGAAGCAAGTGAATGACCTTTATGTTTTCCCTGTTGTTGACAGCTTAAAATAAGATAATCTAAAAAGTATATGCTCTTAGGTTCTCCTCCAGTGTGAATGTACGCTAGATACTGGAGTTTTTGCAGAGGGTATTTTGATGTATATTAGAAGGGCTATTAAGAACTGCAGCTGATCCTGGACACTGGTCAAGCTCCTGAAGGCAATCTTTCCTCTAAATGAGCAAATGAAATGCATGGAGAAGGGAACAAGAAACCTACCATGCACCTGAAGCTCCAGATACATCTTTCTGATCTCCAGCTAATGCCTTACTTTCTGGGTTATCTAAGCCTGCTTCTTTCCTGTGTCATCAGTGTCAGCAGTATTTGATGTAATCTAGTCTCATTTATTTGTCAAATAATGGTCACTTCTCAGGTACCACAGGATTATTTTTTTCAGCCACCTTTGCTTTTTTTTTCTAGTGGCTTAACTACCCGTGTAGATGCTGGCAGTTGTTTTGGCCTCATCAATGTGACAGATTTGAAATAGTTTCATCTTTTCCTGGGAAACAGTTTATTCACTGACTTCACTTATTTTAAACTTGGTCCTTCCCTGAGGATTTGTTTTGAAGGTATTCAAATGTCCAGCTGCAGTTTCGGATTTTGTTTCCATTGCCAGACATTAAGCTGGAAATAATTTTCAAGTCATCTCCCCTCCCCCTCCTCCTGTGACTAGATCATGCCACCATGTGTCCTATCTGTGCTCCAAGGGTTTGTTTCTTCTTGGGAAATTGGGTGAATCATTTGTCTTTATGTCTTTCTCCCTTCTTTCCAATTTTTGGAGTTGGGGCTGTTTAGCCTTGGGAATTAAAAAAAAAATTAAAAGCATTCAAAAAAAATCCAAAATTCACATTATTATTTTTTAAGTTGATACTTAATGCTGGATGGGATCCCTTCCCCTACACACTTCTATCTTTACTTGTACATTTGCAGAGTTACTACTCAGAGAAGATATGCTTATCAGCAAACTGCATGCTTCTAATTAGAATCACAGAATGCTTTGGGTTGGAAGGGACCTTAAAAGAACATCAAGTTCCAATCCCCCTGCCTTGGACAGGGACACCTCCCACTAGCCCAGGTTGCCCAAAGCCTCATCCAGCCTGCCCTTGAACCCCTCCAGGGATGGGGCAACCACAGCTTCCCTGGGCAGCCTGCTCTGGTGTCTCACTCGATGTGTTGCTGCAGTAGTGGGGAATTCCTCGTGCATTTTGGAGTGAGGTCTGTGGTAATACTGCCTTTCTGGTGGGACAAGGTGTTTTGGAGTTTGTTGTGTGCTGGATTTTTGGTCTGGTTTTTGTTTCTGCTTCAGCACTGTTTTAAGATGTTTTATTTAAATTTGAGTTTAGTTTAACCATGCAGGGTAACCATGCGGAAGGTGATGTTTTACTTTTGTTCTGTGTTATAACATTTACGAAGGTTTCTGTGAGGGCATCACAGGGAGTTTATCCTGCCTCTATGGTTAAGGAAATAAGACTGAGAGAAAATTTCCCATTTCATACACTATTGTTAGACTTTAAGCTGGAAGATTATGGGTTAACTATAGGTTTGCTGCTGCCTTTTTCCATTGTAAAGACGATGGTGGAGGAAACTTCTTGTTTACCATTTGGAGGAGCATAATGTCTCCTTTTAAAGTCATCTTTATCTGATATTTTGATTATAATTTAGTTTTCCTGTTTTTCCTCTGTGTCCATTTCCAAATCTGGAAGAATTTGGGGATTTTTTTTATCATTCATCTCTTTATCCCAGAGTTTCAACATTTTCTCCGAATTAGTTTTCACTGGCAGCTTTCCGCTAAGCTGCTGTTATTGTATCTTCCATGCTATTGTCTGTAGTGTGAGATGTTTAACAGCTTAGCCATAACTTTAATTTCTCTGTTAAAGCCAGTGTTTTTAAATAGAGCTGGCCTGCTTAGCACCTTTCCAAAGTTTGTGGAAATCTTCCCATTAAACTCTTTCGGTGCAGATTTTTACTTTGTAGGTGATAGCATCTCTCAGGGTCAGGCTCCTGAACTTAGAAGGTAGTTTATTTTAGCTTCTTTCAAAAGCTGCCTGTTTAATATTATTAACTGCCTAATTCTTATTTTCAAACTGTTTTTTTCCTTTTAATTTTATCCCTGATGTCAGCTGCTTATTTCTCTGAAGTTGTGTGTGAGAATTTAAATGTATTGTATCGTCTTTTTTACAGAGGATATCCTCTGCCTCTGTTTTTTGCATCTCCAGAAATTACCTTCCGTTGTGGGAAGTGTTTGGAGTGTAGCCTATAACATCTCAATTTTGAATTGTGTTGGATACACATCTTACAGTTCATAAAATACTTTATTGATACTGATCTGAAACTGCCACCATAATAGTGTTTAGTCCTCCAACGTGGGTTTTTTCTCAGTACTTCTTTTTTTTTTTGCCTTTTTAAAGTTTGTTTTTTGTTCTTGCTTTGCATGAAAAATGATCAGATCAGATGTCAGCACTGTGCACTACACACTTTAATATCCTGGATAAGTTGAGCTACGTTTTCATTCCAGTAGACAGATTTTTTTAATCTGATCTGTGTGTAGATATCTTGCTACGGGAATGAATATTCTACCAACAAGAAAACCCAGAGCGATTCTGTCAGTCTTTTGCCATCCTGACTCTTTTTTATTACTATTTTTATTTATTTATTTCCAAGCACACGTACCAATCTCATTCTTTTCTCTGATTGTTGCCGGGACTCTGATGTAAGCAGATGTTGTGGCCGAGGACACTGTCACAGTTCACAGCAAGCTGTGAGTTCAGCAGCACAGTTGTCTGTTGGTGTGCAGGATCCTGTAATTGTCATGTTCCTAAACTACATTTGAAATGCAGCTTGCAGAAATTGGCTGTTAATTGGCTCCCAGTCCTTCATTGCTTCTGCAGCGTTAGAAATCCTAATTTAATGTTGTTTTTTCTGCAGGGAGGGAGAACCATTCTCCCATCTTGGTTCATAGTGTCTATGACAAAGTCTTACATTTAGTTATGTCTGTTCACCCACTCCTCAACGTTGACATAAGCTGTGGATTTTGAGAACACACTTGTCTGTTTTCTTTGTTACTTGTATAGCTTTTGACCTTGCTCATTTCTAGTGTCCCAGAGAGCTATAATTGTAGCTGGTAGAGAAGCATTCATTGTAGAAATTGCTGTTGCATTTGGAATATGTTACTGCCACTCCTCCGTGTCTTCCCCAGCTGTGTGGTGCAGTGCTGCTGGTTAAAGGGGACATGGGAGCACTCCAGTATCCAGTTTGGTCAGTCAGCTCAGCCTGCCTAGCCTGACAAGGCATCGAAGGGGATTTGTCTAAACCAGGCAAGGAGAAGCTCATGAAGTGCAGTGGAAATGAAACCTATACTTGGCTGGTAACTATGACAAGTTACCACTGAGTAACATGGTGGCTATCTCCAGCTGCTCCTAAGCATCCATGGGCAGAGCTGGCTTGTCAGAGCCACACTACCTAGATATTTTCTCTAAAGGCTCAATGTTTGAGACGTTCTTTTAGTGTACATGTTGTTGTAGTGGCAACCTTGTTTGGCTGATGGACTTAACCACCCTACCTGGGTACCTCTGTTGCTTGCCCAGGCTGCACTTCAATGCTGAGGGTAACTGTGAAGTCAGTGGGTCTGTACCACAGCAAATGACTTGCTTTTCATATGGTCCTTAACTCTTCTTGACCAACCTGTCTCAGCTTAGCATATATTGGAGGAAGTTGCAACTCTTGGTGTAGCTGGCAAGGTTCTCGTGAAGTTCAAGTCTCTCCTGCCATGTCCACATGTACATCCGAAGGAAGAGACCACTGGCCCAGATGATGTTAAATTTGAAGTTACATTGTTCTCTAGATGGATGCTTTTCCATTTCTAGTTGTGTTCAGACCTTTTATGCAAAAAGTATGCACTTTTGACAGTTGCAGTGATTATAAAATTGTTCTACTTTTTTTCTTAGATCTGGCTTTGTGTGCATGGCAGGGAAATACTCCTTCCTATTGCAGCTGTGAAACTTGGGTATATAGGAAGTCCAAAGTGATACTTGACTTGCAGTCATGTAGTATGGCATGCTGATCTGTAATCTTCGGTTTGTTCCCATGTGTAGGTTTCTTGGCTTTTCTCCTGTGTCTGTAACTATATATGAAGCTATATATGTGTGTATTAAAACTATTAAGAATGTCTTCTGAATGCAACATGAGTATTTTTAAAATGTGTTTTTCACTTATGTGAAATGGAATTACAGTGAAAAAGTACACAAGCATGCATCTCCAGCTTTCCTTGGGATGTTGGACAGCGTTACATATAACTGGTAACGCCAGTAATCACAGGTGGAGGCTGTGCTGCTGGGGATAATCTCTTGTTGTTTGTTACATTGAGTGCTTTTTATTTTCTTCTCCTGTGTTTTAATGAGTTGCTTTCTGAAGCAGGCTAAGCCTAGTTGTTCTTTTATCAAATCCCTGTTGGTGATCGCTATTAGCAACAAGATAACACATTTTCACAAGCTTGCACCTGTTTTTTTTTAAAAAAAAAGCTTGGGCTGCTTCACACATAAGCTTTGTCTCAGGTTATAAGGGCTCAGTTTGAATAGCTGATTCACGGTCTGTACTTAGATACCCAGCACTCGTCTCCGTGAGAAGCTGTAATGTGTTTTGTTGGGCTTGCATTTCACTAAATTAAGTAACCTGGAGAAGTTTTAAATGCAGAGATTTTCACCTCTGTTAAACAGTAACGATTTACAGCCATAATGAATGGAAGGCAGAAGGTGAGTTGCCACTGTAGGTAGAAGGATTTTTTGTAAGAAATAAAGCTTGCTTGATAGAGGATCTCTGTAACCTTAATCAGTTAATTACTTGATTAGAACCTGAGTTATTAAATCAACTATGTGAATATCCATGAAGCGGCTACTGAGGTCCTTCCCAGCAGCTCTTCTGCAGACAAAAAAAATGGAGTCTTTAAGCTGAATCCAACATTCCTTACAAGCAATGAAAAGAATGCTTAACATTTGTGATCTTTGGACCAGGTCCTACGGCACTAGAAACAATGAGGTGATTTAACAACTCAATGTGTGTTCTGCTTGTTCCCTAACACCCACCCCACCACTCAGTTTGGACTACCTTAATTTTAGTAATGGAAACCATATTGATCTTATGGCATTCTTGCTGTGGTAGTGTCTCCATGGGCTTCTAAGATGCCAGCAAGGCAGAGTTTTAGGGGGGACTTAAATATTGCAAACTGATGTAAGGAGGAAAAAAAATACAGAATGTTTTTATGGCCTATAACCCCTGAAATTTCAACATGTCTTCTGCAGAAAACTTAAATCTCCGGTGTTTACATATCTGACTCTGTGCCTAGTCTTCCCATCAACAATAAGTAGCATCTCCATGTTCCAGCACTGTTCCGAGTAAACATGTTTTTAGGAAGCAGAGTGTATCTGTTCTGGCTGAAGAATATACAAGAGGAGTTGTCCTATGTTGGTTGTTCAGGTTAAGTTGTTCTTAACTATTCCTTGGGAAAAAAACCCCACAACAAAGTAATAAAACAGATGGAGAGCATTGTTTCTTCATATCTTTCTGTGACAGGTAACAGCCTTCTAACAGAGTTATCTGTATTAAATTATGGATGAACTATATAGAAAATCTAACACAATTTCAGTGTATTCCAGCCATTCCCCACTATATGTGTCCCAAATGGCATTCCTCTATAGATATTCCTGTAATTTCATTGTGGTGCAATATACCTGTACCCCCATGCACAAAGCCCTTGGTGGTGTTGGGATTTCAGTGGGAGTGAGGAGCTCTGAATCCGTTTTCATTTGCAGCCCTTGGGTGAATATTGAAAAAAACTTCCCAGCACCTGCTAAAACTTCCTGGGGGGAAAAAAAAACCAAACACCACCTTTTCTTGGTGAACTAACTTGTGTTCTTCTTTCACATGGAGGTTGGCCAAGAGTCCTGGCATAAGAGGCTGTCACCCCAGCAGGTTGGGAGTGTGATTCCTGGGCAGGGGTGTTGGGGAGATGTCACATATGCTCCCTCAGGTCAACCAGAGCCCTTGCCCAGATCTTTGGAGATACCAAGGAAGAAAACAAGATCAGTACTAACTAGTCCCTGAGGGGGCTTTTGCTCAGCGCTCTGTGTCAGGAAGCTGGTTGTTGTATAAGTCTTCTAGGTGAGGAGCAGCAAACCCCAAGGCTGCTGGGGTGGTGGGTGGGGGTGATGGGGTCCTCACAGAAGAGCTCTTAAATGTAGATACACCCTTAGCTAATGAACTTGTGTCACTAGCTTGCAAACAGTAGGAACTTTTCCCAGGGAAGAGAGCAGTTGGTCACAACAAATGTGGGGTTTGGGGTGTGAGGGTTTTTGTTCCTCCCCCAGTACTGGCTGCATTAAGTCACCAGGTAAAGCAGTCCGGGCTGAGGTCTTGTCTGTTAGGCCATCCAGGTGCTTGCCACTGAAGGCTCTGCGTACCTGAGGTTGCTTTAAATGCTATAAAGGTTGAATTTTAATTTTAGGTTGATTCTGTATGGCTACATCTATACTGGTAAAGTAAACTTTTTAAAGCTCAGACTTGAGTGTAACTGGGCATTTGGGTGATCTTTGTGTGCTTCTGGGCAGGGTTTTGGATGAGAGCTTTCCCTGAACCATGCCCAGGTATGGGCACGTGTCTGGAGGCAGAGTGGACAGAAATACATCTTTGGAGGGGAATTTGGGCATAAAGATGGGAGCTACTTTTTGCCAAAGAATTGTCACTGACCTGCTAATACTATTTACTGGTATAATGTATTAAGGTGAAGAGCCTTTTAGATGTTCTCTTTTGATGTATTTTTTTGGATGCCTGGAGCTCATAAGCATGTGTATGTACCTTTAGATGTATGTTGTGAGATTGCAGAGCTGTTCCTGCCCCATATGGGAGTGCAGGGGTGGGGAGCAGGAGAGCTGTCCTGCTGGTAGGGGGGGAAAGGGTCCCACATGTGTCCACATCCCAGCATATGCCTCGATAGCCTGGTGGTTATAACTGCTTCCTGGGGGCTGATGGGGAGATTTCAGATCTCAGACAGTGGAGGGGATTGAACCACAGGTATCTGTATTTAAAAACAAGTGTTTCAACCACTGAGCCATTGAAGGGAAAGGGAATGATGCTTTAGAACTGCTTAAGGGGAAGAGGTAAAAAAAAGCTCCCCTTTCTTACTGCTCTTAGCAGAGGGGAAGGGAAGCAAAAAACAAATTCTGGTAGGGTGATGGTGCCTGGAGAGCTGAAGTGAGGGGTTTTACCTCGCTGCAGAAAGACAGATTTTACAGTTGGTTCCTCTCTGCAGCATTTCCCAGGCTTATGATGGACTCCTGCCTGCCCAGCGTTCCGTCTTCTGCAAGCCCCACTCCTGGTGTGCCTCATGGTGCCGCGTGCCTGACAGGGAGTGGGGGCACCGTGCTGTGACATGGCATGTTCCTCAGTGTTTCCCACTTTCTGCAGCACCTTCTGCAAATGCTGAATTGTCTTTAATGATCTAATCTGTGCTTAATAACTAAGAGCATTAAGGCTTGTTCACGTTTTGTTTTAAAGGTGGTGTATAACTACAGGTCCATGGGATTTATTTTTTTAAACATACTTTTTCCGATTATAATGTTAATTCATCCTTAAAGCACTGGAGTTCAAGTCTGAACAGATTCTTTTACTTGGTCAAGTCTAATTCTGGGGCTTTGGAGATGCTTTTATAAAATACTTGTGAATTTTCACCCCATTTTTGGTACCGTATTCATCTTTGACGCTTACGGTTTCATGAAGTGCAGCCCTGAATTGATGAAATTAACTTTTCTTGATCCAAGAGATTAAATGTGGCTGTAAATTTTTAAGCAGAACCAGTTGCTGCAATTCCCCATCAAAGAAAATCTTGTGGACTTGAATGAGGAAGACTTAGGGTGAGCATTCTCCTGGGGAAGCCGGTTAGTTAATACTTAAGTAATATCTTTTTCTTTCCTGTTCCCCTGCATCTCCAGACCTGAAACAACACAAACGATTCCTAGATCAAAAGAACGCTTGAGTCCCTTTTATCGGACAAATATCACAAACGGTAGGCTCTTATTTTTTACGAAGTAACGGCACAGGCTTTCACAATTCCTTTAATAAACTTGAAGTAGGTTGTAATACCCACCACTGCATCCTTAAACTGGTATAAATCTTGGTTTCCAGAGTTTTAATTACAGTGGCTGCTCCCATTAGGTGGTCTTGTTTCATGGCAGGATGCTAGACAGCTCTCTTGCTCGAAGTCATTTATGTGGACTGTGGGTATGTCTGTCAAACCATAATGAGCAATGAAAGAATGAAGAATGTTAATTTAACTGATGCTGCTTTTGCTGTTAACGTAAGTACCACCAGCTGCACCTCGTAAACATTGCTGTTCGCTTGCCTGCGCCTCGCCATTCAGTGAGACCCGGCGTGATTGATAGAGGCAGAATTAGACTGATGGCTTTGCACACTGCAACTTTTCTCGAGCTCTACTTCTGTGAATGCTTTTTTTGTTCCAAGAGACACCTCCTAAATTTTAATTGCTTTTCAAACTAGCAAGTGCTGCTCGTGTCAAATGCTGATAATTGGTTTATGACATAGAGGTATTATAAATTAAGGAGAGGTCAGCGTAGATAATGTGCGTATTACCTGCTGAAGGAACAATGGTTGGGTAGAAGTGACACTTAAGAGATGCTTGCTTTGGCGTGCGGGGGTTCTCGGTGCTCACACACGGCTTCTTAAGCATTGGGTCTTAATAGGAACGGACTGTCTGCAACAATAGAAGTGCTCGAAGTCACTTTATAATTAGAGAAATTACTGAATTATGCAAAACTCCATGAAAGGGTTTTTTTCCAGCCCATTAAGCGTTCATGTAAACCTTCAAAATAAAGCTGCATACCTCCTTTCAGCTGTCAGTTGTGGTGTGTTCTGGGCAAAAGCACGCTTTTTTTTGTCTTGGGCAGGTCATTAGGAGGGTGATTAACCCCAAGAATTTGACGCAGGCCACTTGCACTCCTGTGCCAGCTCATCCAGAAGCATCTCTCCCTCCTGCCCTTGCTTCACTGATTAAGGTGTTCCCGTACCTCTTAGCACAAAGCTGCTTCTCATTGACATCCTGTCCAACATTTTCTTCTTTGCCTTGATGGTTTCTTGAAGTGTTTCTCATCTCTAGCACAGCTCCATTCTCCCGCTGTCCTGATACAGCCAGTTATTTTAGTATTTTAGAGGTGATTTACTACATGTTTCAATTTTTACTCGAAATGTATGTCAGGGTGAAATGCTCTGAATCAAAATGACTGCAGTCTTTAGGATTTAAGTAATTTAGGGTTTAAAACAAGAAGTTCTCATTTAAGTAATTAATTTTTGTTATGTATTGCATACAAGTTGTTTCCATAATATTATTCAGTTAGTAATAATTGGAATGGTATGAGTTGCAACTAAATACCGTAAATTTATACCACTTGTTGCTAGTCATAATAATATACTCTTATCTCTGCACACTACTAGGTTTTAAAACTTTATATTCTTTAAGTAGTAAATGTTGTAGCTTTATTAAATTTTTAACAGATTAATTAATTCATGGCAAGCCGTACTTTGGATATCTTTCTGAACACCTGCAATCAGTGAAGCTCCTTGTTTAGAGAAGAGATGGGAGAGATGCAGAGTGAGGCAGAACTGGAGCCATAAGGGCTCGCAGGACTGGATGGCTGTGGCACTGGACCACAGGCCAGGTTCTGGTCCCTGCTTCTGGGATATGCCTCGAGGGATGAGAACTGTAGTGCTCCCTGGTTTCTCGTGTGTCCCCTACTCGTAAGGTACCTTATGCTGCCTCTTTTTATAAGGGTTTTTGATGTTTTCTGTAGAGGAAAGTAAGGTGGATCCTTAGCAGTGTTTGCGTGCTGCTTCATTTAGTTTCTAGATTGTAGAGCCAGATTGCAACCTCACTGCTCTGACAAGCGCAGTTCTGGTATGTATGAAAATACAAAAGTCTTGAAAGCTTTCAGACCAGGTAGAGAAAAACCCACACAGAAGCAGTCTTTAAAACATTAATACCATGGATGTGAGCTCATCAAACTTGCCAGAACTGTAGGTTGGATACCAACATCCTCGTTTGGTCACAATCTACCCATAACCTGTGCATACCCAGGCTTTAGAGTTTTTCAGTTTTATTGATTTCAAAGAGAATTACATATGCAAACTTGTGGTGTCCATGTGCTTAGGGGCTGTAATGAGATTTTCCAAAAACACTTCTAGGGACCTGAACTGGTTATTATATGGCCCCATGCCTATAAGGCTTTAATATCTTTCTCTCCCACTCGGTTCTCTTTTTCCAGCTTGTGACTTAAAAATTAACTTTTCTTGGTCTTATTTTCAATTAATTGGTCCCAGTAAAGAAAATACTTTCTGAGTAACTGCTGGCTATGTTGAAACAAAAAAACAAACAAAAAAATTAATTCTGGACAGCCAAAGCTGAAAAATCTGACTCATTGAGAAAGGTAACAGAAGGAAAAAAAAATAATAGCACTTAACAGTTATAAAAGTAATAATATACCTATATACTTGAGCTTTATAGTGCTTAAATACACAAACATGCTTGAATTGACCTCGGATGGCAAGGAGATCTTCCATGGATATTTTTTGTATAATTTAAAAGTGTTATCCTTTTACTCGTGTCTTGAAGAGAGTTCACTGATATCGTTTAACATTTTCTTTAAACCTTCATCTGTTTAAGCCTTTACAATAAATCCAAGTTTTAAGACTGTTTTTTAAATCAAATTTGAAATTATTAGATTTTAATCCCATGTAACTAAGAAATATTTATTCTAGTACAACTTAGTATGAATTTCATTATGCTTTCTTAAGGGAAAAAGAACATTTACTCTCTTGTAAGTGTGATATCATTTAGTGGACATCTAAAACTATTTCGTTTATAGCCACTAAAAATATTTCTTCCATAAATCAAAGGATCATTTTAATGGGCCTGGCAAACAAAATTCCATTAAAATTTCATATTCTCTTCAAAGCATGATATTTTCATTTACTGTATCGTTCTTTTGGGTTATTTTTTTATCTTTTCCCCACCCTTGGATATATTGTGAGCAAACCAAAGACAAGACCACATGGGTGTATTCAGATGCTGTTTCCACTGTCACAATGTGTAACTTCAACAGAAGACCTGTCCTCCCCGTCAGTGTTGATTCCTCATCTCCTTTCCATGGCCGGCACAAGCTTTGGGTGGATCTGGTGAAGCCAATCTTGGTTCCTCAGTCCACATTGGCATGCAGCAGCTTTTCCAGTGCTACTTTCAGCAATGGCACTGAAGTCATCTTCTGCCAGAGCCTGGTGCTGTGGTATCAAAACAGGCTGGGTGGGAAGCAGCAGTGGTTAATAATGTGCCCTCTTGCTGCAGATGTGATCTGAATTGCCTTTAAGAAGTAAACTTCTTAACTGAATACGGTTTGGGGAAATGAAGAAGGGGTAAGAGACCAAGTGAGTTACAGAGAGCTGACATCTTTGCCTCCAGGTATTTCTTACATCTACTTTCAGAAGAGGCTGCTGCTATATTGAGCACTGTCATGGTCTGTATTCTGGTTGTATTGCTAATCCTCAGATGTACACACAAATAACATGCTGACTTTTTAATTTTATTTGTTTTTTCCTCCAAGAAGGAGAGGCTTCTTCGGTTTAGAAGGGAGGAAAACCTTCGGGCAGTAAGTCTAACTGGGTTTTGTTCACCATAGTTTAGGCTGGAGATGAGAAAATGGACAAGGAGATACACCAGCCTTCTAGCTCTGCCTGTAACCTGTTGGGTGTCTGGTTAATAGGTAGCACATCAGTCCACGTGGAAGCCATAAAGTCAGGATCAAATGGGTGAAACTCCCAGCTTCAGTGCCTCTTTCAGGAGTGGGTAACATTTCCTCTTCTTTCTCAGTGGCACTGGTCTAAGTTTTGCCTTGAACAGATCTGCTGTAACAAGAGTGCTTCAGTGGATTACATATTCCATGTTTAAAATCGAATGGCTGGAGGGAGTTAACTTTTTTTGAACTAAAAAACCCAAGAACTTCTGATCTCATATTAGAGGTAACTTAAGTGAAGGCAGGCTGCACTGAGCAGTCAACAAGTAACATTTTTGTTTTCAACGAGTCCACTTGGCTCATGCTAGTTTTCATCAGGATTCCAGATGATATACTTCTAACTGTTATTTTCTCACCTAGTTTGCTCAGCACTGACAGAAAGTAGATGATCCTATTACAAATAAATTTGACACTGAATCCATGCAAATGTGAAAATCAGAGTCTCTCATCATTATTTAAAATGTGTGCTCACTCACTCAAATGAGGTATAAGAGTCTACTTTGGAGATAAAAGTAGGCCAGATCGCTGGAAAGGCTGCTTCAGTGTCGCACAGGTTAATGCAGATGTATTATGTATTTATATAGCCTATAGGAGGATAACTTTTTAGCAAATGATTTGGACTGAATGTGTACTTGATCAGGACCCTCATTAATAACCCATGGCCATGCTATTCTCATGGTGAGAAGTTACACTTGCAATCACAGAGATTAATTCTGGGGCTGTCTGTTGTAGCTTCGGAGAAAGAGTCTAAAGAAACAGGTGAGTCGTGTGTTAAGTGTTGAATGGAGATCCCTATAGACTGAGATCCTCCACTCTCCATGACATCTTGATTAAAGTGGCCACTTTTTTCAGCCATAGTTCTTGAAGTTTGAACACAACTGCTTTTCTCTGAAGGTGAGGGGGTGCTCACACTGTGTGTACCTCAGTGAGGGCCTGATGCCAGACTGTAACCTCCATGCATGAGGTATCAAAGATAAATTGACTTTTTCCCATTGGGTGATAAGTCATGCCCACGTTTCCACGTGAATTTCAGTAATGTCATCAGAAATTAGTAACTAATGTGATGACACACCCAGTGGGATTGGATGCAAAGGAGAGAAGAATTGGTTTAATGTGACAGTACTGATTTTCTTTCATACTGATAACTTGATTTCCCCATTGATAGATCCTGAGAGACCAACATATTTGAAGTTCTTTGGAACATGGACATCTTCAGTTGATTTGTCCTGAACTGTTACAAAATTGCATTGTTTTGCACAGCTCTTGTACATCTCTGAATCTGAATTGTTTCAGAAGCCATGCAGCACATTGAAGTGGTTTGATAGGCCTTTTCTCAACTGTGTGTGCCCGTAGCGTGGCATTCAGGTTGTGTAGCTTGTGGATGTGATCTGGGACCAGGCAGTTGTCTGCACTAATCACATGAAGGCAGTCAGTGTTTCGAGAGGCTCTGAATTATGCATATGACAAATGAGGACCATAAGAGAGAACACTGAGTGACGAGAATTCGAATGGAGGTGTTAGATGTGATGAAGAGCTTGTGTCTGGAAAGTACATCACCAGAGAGCTGGAGCTGTGGAGAGGGCTTTTGTCCTAATACTGGCATCACTGTTAGGCCATGAGGAGAAAACTGGAAGTAAACAGCAGCATCCGTGGTGCTAGAGTGTGATCATCGTACACATTCTCTGTCATCAGCATATTCTCTGTGTCAAGAAATGGTTGTGTGATAGTCTTAGTCAAAGCCTTTGATGACAGGCTGCAGGACACTGCCTGGGGCTGTAAGACAAATAACAGTAGTCTTCTCCATGGGTATTATCTGACTTTTTAAAAATGAATACCTTCCTGACTGCCGGTGCTGGTTTGTAAGACAAAAGCAAGCTCTTTGTTATCTATGTAGCTGCTGAACTTGCATGTGTTTTAGTCAGAGCTGTAAACAAGTGTGTCAAAGGAGGCACTGCAGTTCTTCACCTGGAGTATTCATTTCTGTCCAGATATGGTCAAAGCATCATGAAGATGGCAGGAACTTAATGATGTGAAATGGCTTCCTGTAATGCCTCATTCCAAGTACTTGTGCAGAGACTGTCCTCCAAGCTCATTGAGAAAGCTTGCTAGCCGGGAGGTGCTGGAGGTAGCACTGATGTGCCACCCACCAAGAGTGCAACTGAAAAATATGTGATTGCCCGGAAAGTATGAATCCCCTAGGAAAATGCTATCCCTCCACTTATCTCATATGTAGGCATCTGGACGATTGCAAGCGGTGCTGACTCTTCTTGGGGAAGGTCAGCTCTCAGGCTACCCACTGATGAAAGTTTCTCAGCACCATATATAAAGAGCCTAAACCCTATGTTTTTATGTAACCTAATTCTTAAATTAAATCTAGCAGCTCAATTTTAACAGCATGATCTCCTCACACAATTGAATGAATTCTGTAATGGTCATACGTGCTAAAATCAATAATTTATATCTGGAGAACAAATTCTTGCTGTGAAGGAATTGCTTCTTTTTCTAATTATTCTCGTGGAATCAAAAGTTTGATTGACTGTAACGTGCTCACCTCCCACACTTCCTCTTCTGCCTTCGCTGCTTTCTTCTCTTTCCTCTAAAGGGGATCTTTTGTAATGTATCTGTTTATTCTGATGTTTCTTTGGGGATGACAAATTAAGCTACAGATCTTTTTTTGGTGTTGTAATTGGGAGGTGGAGAGAGGGGATTAAGGGCTCTGTTATGCCAGTGTGCTGCCAGCAGTTAGCTTTGAAAATTTGGTTCATTGCTTTGGAAAAGTGGCCAAGATCTGTGCCTCAAAGGTGTGAGGTTTTGAGTTTTGTTATTCTGGTATTGATTTGGGGTATAATAAATGGGACAGCTGATAAAAGATTGAGTAAGAGGAATATAATTAATGCCAATCAACATGAGCTTATAGAAAATAGATCCTGTCATGCTAACCTGATATCCATTAAGTGTTTTTAATGTGATCGCAAGTTTGATATTTATGGCTTCTACAAGGCATTTGACTTAGTGACACTATTTTGATTAAGAAGCTGGAAGAAAATAATTTAATTTGGCATATGCAAAGGATGGGAATTGAGCTTGTCCAACTTCAGCCATTTAAAAATTGGTGTCCTACTCTAGACTAGTTGTCTGAGGCTCCCTCTGAAGTCAGTGGAGAGGAGGAGAGGGTGGAGCTGTTGCTCCACCCTTGAGCTGACACCAGAGGAACATGAGCTCGTCCAACAAAGCTGTTGTGTTGCCTGTGTCGACAATCTTTGTGTACATTCATAGGAGAAGTTCGTGGAGGCTGTGTTAAATTTCGGTCTGCCCCTACTGCAAACACTCCTGTAATATTCCGTTCAGGTGTGTTTGCAACTCAAGGAGGTTGATGAGATAAGGAGAGATGGTAAGAGTGGTGGTGGTGGCTGAGAGGTGGAAAGACACACCTTTAAGCTACTGAGATCTCTTGCAATTATTCATTACCCTGATCCAAGAGAAGGAAAGAATTGATCAGCTTTTCTATGTGGGAAATTTTAATAAAGGAAGAGTCTTCAGTCTGTTGAACAAAAATATAGCAAGTTTTCTTGTCTAGAAATGAAAGCCAAGAAAATTCATAATAGAAAAAAACAAATAGATTTTGACAGCAGGAATAATTAATCACTAAAACCTTTCACTGACATCCCCAAGGCATCACTAGAAGTTTGGTAATCATGACAGGGTTTGTATTTTTTTTCTTCTTGAACAAGGCAATAAATTGAGTTCTGTGCCTTATAATATGCAAGAGAATCAGACTAAGGACAGAAAGGGACCACTAGGATTATCTAGTCAGTAAATAGTGAAGAGAATTCACATTTCCCCTGCTGTGGTCAACTTGTCAGTCCAAAATTAGTCTGAGAGAAAATGGAGCCTTTATTTGGGGAATCAGAGGTGACCCAAAGGGTAACTCCTCTAGCAGACACTCATAGCTTTGAAAACCTTTCTGGGATGCAGTGTGTTGCTCGCCACACCACACAGTAATGTTACCACCTTGGCTGTGTTTTTCCCTTTCAGACTAGTTCAGACCTAAATATTCCGTAAGCATGTACCTTCTCTTGGGCTATGGCCATGTTAGTTCAGATCGTAAGAGAAGCGGTTGCTTTTGCCCTTTGGAGCACAGGCTGTTCTTTCTGAGCTAATGAAACTGTGCTCTCCCTTCCTGTTTCGCAGCATCAGACCCAACAGAATGAGCTTTTAGGTTTTTTTTTTTTCCCCCCTCGTCCCTGCTGTCAGTGGTACATCATGAACCAAGTGCAGTTCCTGTTCTACACTCAGTCTGTCCATGTGTTGTGCAAGGCTTCATGTAAGGCAAGGAGGGACAGAGAAGACTCTTAAGAGCCACATACTTACTTTGCCACTGTCCGGACTCTTTTGCAGCAGGCTGTTCCTATCCTGCTGCTCTCCACCTGCCTAGTAGCATCCCTCCCATACTACAAAAGGCACAATGCGGCTGTCTTCACATCACCTGCAGCTGGTTATGTTACCTACTCCATAACAGTCACTGAGAGTCTAGCAGAAGAGTAGGACTTTCTAGTAAAAAAACATCTGCAAATGGTAGATGTTTCTGTTTCTATTTTTTCTATTGACTTTTTTGACAGAAATCTGGAAAACACCTTGAACTGCAGAAATTCGGTTCATGATGTCAAAGGAGTTGAAGTCTTTTCAGCCTCAAATGCTTCAGTGCTTTGAACGCTAGTCTCTCCAGCTGCTTCGGTGAAGCAATGGAGTTGGGAACGAGATGTTAGTCAAGCTGTCTTAAAACTTTTCAGCCTTTTAATCCCAATGCCTTCAAACCGTTTCAGAAGGAGGTATCTTTGCTAATCTTTGCTTCAATAAAGAAATAAAAGACCTTTCAACACATGTACTTGCCTATTACATTCACTGAATCTCCAGCAAAGCCAGTGGACTTCAATGAATTGTGGAGAAGCTGACTCCACTTTAAGGGATTCTACCACTTTTACGAGACTATATGTATTTGTCTTCAAAGAAACCTCACTATTCGGGTGAACAATTTTGAACTGAACATTGCAGATCCATTGGAACTCTGCATTCGTTTGAATAAGCAGTCTTTTCAGTGGTCTCTTTTTGCATGTGAATATTTTGCATCTGTTTTTTGAACTCCACACATCTCAGTAGCTTTACTTGAGCTTTTCCTGGGAAATAAAAATTAAATAAACTTAGAATGAGTAAGAAATTCCCATTTGCATCACCACAGTTAGCTGTTTGTGAGTCTTGCTACAGAACACCACAGAAATTAATGTTGTCTGGATAATGTAATTCTTTGTTTAATGTGGTTTAGGGGTAGGATAATGAAATACATTCTTTGAGGATGGGCTTCTAAAGTGTTTGTCTACATTTTCTTCTGGAGTTCTGCTCAGCTAGGCAGGTGTGTATGCTTTAATGTCATTTAAAGCATCAACTACAGACCATTTGAAGAAAAAGATGAGACTTGATAGACTATTAATGCTGGATGTCTGAGCTTCTAGGTCTATAAACTTGTTAAACTGTGATCTCTGTATTTTTGGGGAAAATAAGTGTGTCTGTAGATCATCTTGGCAAACTTTCTCGTAATTGCTCATTGCATTTGAGTTTGCAAAAATAGCTTTGTTTATGATCTGATATTTTTAATGGCATATTTCACTGTTTCCATTTAAACTTTCAACTGACATCTTTGTTTTTCCCTTTTAAAGAGCAGCGTAATCCAGATGCCTGTCAAAAGAGTTGTTGATGTAGCATTTTATGAGTAATCCTTCTGTTTGAGTTTTTTGTTTTGTCAGAAATGTTTGCCAAGCTCTTATAAAGCTCCCCATGAATATTATTGATGTATACTTCCTTTTAAAGAAGTGATTATCCATGCAGGAATACAAACCGAACAGTCAGTTCTAAACCACAAATGTTTTCTCAAAAGCTGTGTAATGTCATAGGAGGCGTTAATTTGTCGCTATAATGGAACAGAGGGGTACTGAGCTGAAATTATTCTCCCCTTCCCTTTCCCAGCTTAAGAAGCACGGGCTGACATTCAAGTTTTGGGTACTTTTTCAAAAGTATTACACAGAATAACCTCAGGGCTACTGTCAGTCTGTCTAAATCTTTTATGAAGAGATGTTAATAGTTCCCAGCCTGCTTTCAGAGAGATGAATGTGATTGTGAGAAACATCATGAGTAAAACATACCCAGTAGTTTTAGACATCCAGCAATTATAATTTCAAACCCAGAGCTGTTAGACAGTACATACAGTGATGATCTCATTTGTTGCTCTTAAAAGATGTATGTAAATAACTTGCACTTGAGGTGTATGCAAATGTCTTCCTCTCCGGTCATCTTTCTCAGCTGAGTCCTTAGTCTTGGTGACTGCAGCTTAAATTCTTTTGGACCTTGATGAGGACTGGCGGCATTGCCAGGCTTTTTCCAAGCATTTTGGAATCCTTTTGGCTTGCAAATGCTCTGGGGTCTGCAGACCTTGCAGTGTTTTAGCCAGTGAATTAGTGGTTGACTGGTTGTCACTTGGGGAAAAAGAGATACCTGTACATTCTGTAGTAAATAATAGATTAGGGTCGACATACACAATAGTGTTCTGCAGGTGTCACCATGCAGAGTGGTCACTCCTTCCCGTAAAGTCAAATGGGGCTGTGAAAATGGGTACAAACTTCATTTCCAACCATGTGTTTTATTTTTTCTGTCCCAAACAGCAAGACTTGGCTGTGTAGCTACTACACCCAGATGTACTGCTATGAGCACACTTCTTTTACTGCTTATGAAACATCTACTTAGCCTGCCTAATAAGTGTTTATTCCTTATATTGAAGGTTTTTTTTTTCTTCTGATTTGCTTTCCTTTACCTTGTTTATTTGCAAAGAGATTTGAGCTCCAGATGTGCCTCTGAGTGCTTCTTTCCCTTTCTTTACCCCCTGCCGGGGTGTGTGATGTTGGGGAGGTTATGTTTGCAGGGCAGAGCAGCTTGTAAAGGGCATTTTTTAAGCACTTTCTGCTTCACAGTTGATTTATAGCTTGTCTGCACGGGCATGCTTTCATAGAATACTGTGGCATTAAACTTTTTCTGATTAATTAACCTACAGTAACTGTCTCCATGTCCTTGGCTTCCTTTTCAAATACATTTTTCCAATTGAGTGAGATGTGGGCAGGTGCTGCATGGTGCATTGCATCATCGCTGGGGTCCATGTTGTGCACTTCTGCTGCAGGTTGTGAGGTGAACTCTGGCGGAGTTCTTCACCAGTCCCTGAAGGACTCCTGGGCTGCTCCCTGCTTTCCAGGAGTTTGCACAATGCAGAGGAACAATCATAAGTCATTCCCTAACTAGGAACCGATATTATAGCTGTAGTCTGTTTTCTTTTTTTCTTCCATTCCCGAAGAAGCACCATTGCTTCTGCAAGCAGAATATTATTCTTGATCCCTTAATGTCACCAGTCATTGCTCAGACCCTTGGCTTTGTTCTGGAGATGTTGCCTTCCACTCTGCTTTTCCCTGGCGTTTGGAAGCTGTTCAGCTTGCTCCTGGAAGGTGTGGTTGTGTAGCAGTAGAGTCAGCTGGCAATGCTGCCCTGCTTTCCTTCTGGTTTTCCTGGTTCTGTGAATGCTGCGCGAAGTAAGGCAGATGTCCTGGTGGCCGATACCACTTGGCCCAGGGAAGCTCTGGTTTTCCAGGCTTCCAGTCATTGCAGTGCTAAATTACTGAATGTTGCTGCCTGCTCCTCACCTTGCTTTAGATCAGGAGGTTGCTATTTAAATCTGTATAAACTTCCCACACCTTGTTCAGCTCTTGGTGGATGAGCTCATCTGCTGATTGCTGGATACTTCATCTGTAGCAGAGAAGCTCTGAAACAGTGTCTTATTGCATAGAAAAATATGTTTTTGATTTGACATCATATGAATCACTCTCTTCCTTATTGTTTCTAGCCTTTTGGAAACCTCTTTTCTAATTTACTACTTCAAGCTGAAGCATGGTGAGCTTTCCATTAGCTGCTTGTGCTGTCACTGTGTCTCACTGTTTGCTGGTAAAAAGTAACTCTACTTTGTCCAACCCAGAACTGCTGAAGTTTGGGGGAATCAAACTGATATAGCTGCTTTCCCCAAAAGATCCAGACCTACTCCTCACTGATCAGGTCTTTTGCCAAAGGCACCTTGTGATTATTTCATCCCTTCATGAAGATGCCCATGTTGATGAGGTAGGTGAGCTGACACCAGCTGCTGACACCATATTTTCTCTGGCCTCATGCTGGTTTTACCCTGAAGAATGAGCTGCTGACTTCTTGAAGCTTGCTGCTACAATGATGTGGTATCTAACACAGATGCTTGATTTCCATCAGGTTACTTCCAGGCATTTAATTTAGAAGCTTAGATACAATATAGGATATATGACCTGTCCATACTGAGGTTGTTAGGTTCCCAAAGGAGAGATGGGGATGCTGCTATAGGCTTCTGCTCCGTACCTTCAACTTCATAAGTATTGATACAGGGAATTGAGGTGTTACCTTTTCAGATAGTGCACTAGGATGAGGGATGGCAACTGTTGGTTTTGGTGTTTGAAGCTCCTTGCTGTGCTTCTGCCTCTTGCCGTTCCGGGATTTTATTCTAGTGGCTCAGAACTTCCTGGCAGGTGTTGCTCTCCTCGCTCCCCCTCAGTGGCAGCTGCAGTAAAGTTTTGGTAAGATCAAAATCCTTTCCTATAAACAGCCAAGACTTTCTAAAGTGCGGGAAGAATAACTTACCCAAATGCTAGTAAATAATGTAAATTGCAGCGTGTTAAACAGTAAAGACCATTAATCCCATCTTTGTGTTGCCCTGAGTGAGAATTTCGATTCTTCTTTAGGACTGCGTGTCCAGGAGCAAGCAAACAGATTTTGAAGTTAATCCTTTGTGTATCGTTTTCATGGTGACGGATTATTGCTTTTCTTGCTCCTTTTTTTCTTCTGATCCTTCTTTCTTCAGATGTCCCGTATCCAGCTGTGAGGTCTGTGTTGCCTTTCCCTGTGGCACTGCCATCTAGAGTCTACAATACCCTTTGTAAATATTCTTCACGTCTTTCATTATGGAGGTGGGAAAGAAAAAGATTTCCTTCATGTAAAACTGTCATTGGCCTCTCGGGCTTCTTGCCTATCAGAAACCCATTTTATTTCTTATTATTATCAAAGGCTCTTCTGTTCTGCAAAGTCCTGGAACAAGAGCCCTGAGATGGCTTTGAAAAGTGGATGTTTCCCTAAGGAGATCTTCCAGTGCAGCTCTGGCCCAGGGTTGCCCTTGGAGATGATGGGGTGACTATGATGTGACGAGTCACTATGCAAAGGAGAAATGACTCCCTAGAGTTTTTTCTTTCCTTGCCATAAACTGCTTCATGAAAACAGTACTCTTTCTGACAAACAGAAAGCAAAGCAAAAAACAATTCTATTTTTGTTTGAGCTTCTTCAGGCGGTCCGTGCTAAATTGTTTAGTCATGTCGTGAAAGTCAGAACTACTCAGTTGAAATATCTCAACAATGCATTTAAGAAGTGTTAAATAGATAAATAAGTAGAGGAGCTATTTGAAAAGCCTAAACTCCAAAATGATTCTATCCCTGTAAACAAAACAGGGTAAGGAGGAGGATGGAGCGCTGTAGGACAGAGGACAGGAATGATGGGGGATGATGCGGATGAGATGTTCACATATCCGTGCCTTACCCAGGCCTTTCACGTGCTTCTTCCTTCTCTTACCTTGCTTTACATTTTCAAGAAACTAACCTGCAGCTGGCTAATAGTTAGGCAGGGCTCTATTTGTTTTTTTTCCCTGCATGAAGTGAGGGCTAAAAATTGTAAATGTTTTGTCTGTTTGCTTTATGAGATCAATTTTGGGATGTCAGCTGGCCCTAATCCCATCCTTTTAAACTCTTTATAGTGGTCTGATCTTTTTTTTTTTTCTTTCTTTGTGTGATGGTACATCTTGCCTTGCAGCCAGCTCTCATTACAGATCATTCATTGCAGGATGAGCCATTTGAGCAGCTCGTCAAGCCAAAGTTGCTGTATGCTTCATTTGCAGAAATATAGTAAGAATTTACGAGTTTTATTCAACTCTCTTAAAGGAATGGAGCATAACCAAATGGAGCTCATTGCTTGACTGATCCACCAGGTGACCTTGCATAAGTCATTTAGTTCTTCCATGTGCTTCTGTTTCCCGTTCCTTTACCATCCTCTCCTTCAGCATACCTCTTTGGACTGTAGGCTCTTCAGTGTGAGCCAGGTTTAGGCTTTCACAAGGGAAATTATTTGGTCAGGCTATTTAAACATAGCAAAAAGTCATACAATATTTGGTAATAACATGCCAGCAGGATAGGGAGATATGTTTTGCATGGGAAACTTTCTACAGCTTGCAGGTAGGATCGGTGAAGTGTTACTCTGACACCTTGAAATTATTGTAATTCCATAAAACATAAAGTTTCTATAAAATGAATAAGGTTTAAGCTGAGGTAAGGGGAGGGAAGCCACGATGGCATTGTGCAAGGGAAGGGCACTGTAAGCTTCCAATTAGTTTGTATCAACTCAATTACTTGTACGCAGCAATCTTGTCATTGTAAGAATCTTTTTTTGTAGAAACTGAAACTCCAGTGCTAAAACCATGAAATCAATAGGTACTGTTACATCCACTTAAAAAAAATTGTATTGATTTGCAGCTGATGACAGCAGTTCATTCTTGCAGGATTACATTCCACTTCCTGTCATAAAGATTACTCTTGTATATATTACAGCTGAGATGGAGAACGTAGGTATAAAACTGCTTTGCTTTAATGAATAGTCGTTTTACTCCGGGCATTAAAATGAGATATATTTCTTTAAATTTATCTCCAGGGATTATTTTTATTTCATGGGCAAACCCTATGGTACCAAAGACTTCAGAATGCTACTAAGCTTTTAAATAATCATGGATTGTCTTGTTTTGCAAGTGCTTGAACTTGTCCTCTCTTTGATAGCAACTAATTAAGCAAAATATCGTGCTCTCTCTGGTCTCCTCCAGGTCCTTGATTAGAGGGTTAATACCATGTTACCCTGGGTATTAGGTGCTCTTTGCTAAGCCCTGAGTATCTACCAGCATCTAACTCTCCGTGCTTTGTAGCAAATTTCTGTCACCTTCAGAGGATTAGATGCTTCATGCCAATCATGGTGGCATGTAACACTTCCATTGTGCAGCTATTTTTTCTTGTGCTGCGGCTCATTTTAAGCCTATTCTTATTAAGTATAGGTGACTTCATCTGCATCTGTTGAAATAACTCTTTTCAACTCTTTCTAGGTAATCTGGCTTCCGAGAAACCTCCTGCTAAATGCAAGGGTTTGCTGCCCTGTTTACTGACTCTTACACCTGAGGCTGAATTTGATACAGATTCTGGATATCGCAGGGTAAGTGTGCAGATATCTGTTCTTTTTGTCGTTTGTTTTTCTTTTGTGGTCTCTTATTTGCTTACACGAACACAATTTGGGCTGAGCTTTCCCTTTCAGTGACTGCAGCAAGTCCCTATCAGAGCATGTGCAACTGAGCATCTGTGTTACAATAGAAAAATAATGTAGTGGGATGAATGCTAGTCGTGGAAATCTGATCAGTATTTGAATTTAGTGGTGTAGCTCCAAGAGGGAGCAAAGTTTGTGTATAGATTCATAGGCCTATATCTTATAAAATCGTAAAAAGCTGTAAGACACTCATTTGGGTGTAGTGAGCATTTTGAGTTTTAAGCTGACAAATGTACATGTATCTAGATATTACAAATAGAACATTCTTCACAGTGTACACAGTTATAAATATCTGTGAAGTTTGCAAGATCAAGTTTAAATATTTGGAAAAAGGAGATGAAAGGTTACTTGGTTTCTTGGGGGCATGGGGAGGGGAACGAAAGAACTGATTCCTTTTCTTGTCTAATTCTACTGTGCGCATCAGAGTAGAAACTGAAATACTTGACTTCATTGTTGAATGACTTGCGGGATTTTTCACCTCCCAGCTACTGTAAGAAAATGTAGTTTAGTGGACACAGATTTCACAGAATCACAGATTTGTTTTTTCTTTTCTTGCCTTTTCCTCAGTCTTGATCTGTTGCTTCCACCTTCTCTTCCAACCTGCTGTTTTTCTTGCCTCACCCTTTTCTTGTTGTGGAGGGCTCACAAATCCTGCATGAAGGGGAAGAATCACTTCTCTGGACCTGCTGGCTAGGCTTTTGCTAAAGCAGCCCAGGATGGATGCACTTGACCTTTGTGGCAAGGGCATACTGCTGGCTCAAATTCTCCTTGCTCTCTGTCAAGACCACCAACTCCCATTTTTTTTTCCTGTTTTTAATGTATTTAATTTTCCTCACACAGTGTTGTGCAATCCTACTTCCCGTATTTGCTGTTCCTTCACAGGATTACTTCTTGAACACCTCAGTATCCCCAGTGCATCTTGATTGTAACATTTCTGGCAGCCTCTTTCCCTAAATGTGTTTGAACTACACTTTGGAAGCAGTGGCAGCCCATTTCCAAGTCTTTCACTCTTGGAAATGGGTGTATTTCCCTGAGCAACTAGCTTAAAGCTTTCATTGTAGCATTGATAATTTAAAAATCTTTTTCAATTCCTATCATTACTATGTTCATAGTAAAACAGGAAATTGTGTGTATGCTTGGGTGTGTACAAGTGCGTATGGGAGAGTGTATTTAATCCTTTTTTATGTGCTGCCATTACACAGTCCTAAACAGTGTATATAATGATAGATATATGAAACTGTTGCTGGAAATTGAGTCTGAATTATGAATAAGGCTTTTATTATTTTATTTTTTATTATTTATTTTATATTCGTTCTTTCTTTGTCCCTGCATGTACAAATTGCAGATACCAACAACTGTAATTGTAGTTAAATATNAATTGAGTCTGAATTATGAATAAGGCTTTTATTATTTTATTTTTTATTATTTATTTTATATTCGTTCTTTCTTTGTCCCTGCATGTACAAATTGCAGATACCAACAACTGTAATTGTAGTTAAATATTCTCCAAATTTAATTTCTTTCAGTAGCCCTCACGGTGAATAACTTACCTGTTTTTCCTATATTTTATTAGCGCATGTATGTTGGGTGATATGCCAGAGAATGGACACTCGGGAATACAGGCTCAGGTTGACGTGCTGATCAGGTGGTCCTTGGAGAAGGGAGATGTGTTCCCATGCTCCTGCAAGCTTTGCTGACTGGTTTGCTTGTAAGTGGCCTTAAGGCAAGGATCCAAGAGGGCATTGCTCAAATCAAAATTAATAGTTTGTCCAGGGTGGCTGGAGCTCATGTGCAAATTCCTTGGTTTATATCTACCAAAGAGGGGAACAGAAGAAAGCATTGAGGGGGCAAGCGGAGCAGAGAGGGTTAAACATACTGAGTCAGGGGAAAAAAAAGGTGGGCAGAAAATAAGTGAGAGAAGTGGAAAGGAAAAGAAAATGTACAGAAAGGATGAAGACTTCAACTTGCAACAAAGTGTTTTGTTTTTAATTCAGAGAAATGTTGTCCAACTCATGAAGAAGTAGTTACACCAGAGCAACTCATACAGTGATGAGTGACAGTTTAATTCACTTTCTGTGGTGGGGGATGTCTAGCAAATCCAGCTTGTGATAAGTTGCAGCATTGCCTAGTCACATCGACATGAAATGCTGAGGGTAGTCTTAGGCTGAATATCAAATTATTGCAAAGTTATTCTGTTAGGTTATGGTGTGACTGTGGGTGTTCCTGCCACCATGGCTGTGATCTGGTTGTAAAAAAAGGAAGGAAAAACAATTAATTTGAAATGAGAAGCCAGTTGTGTGCAGGCTTCCTCATGAAGGCTCCTGTTATGTGTGAGAAGTTGTTTGAACAGGGCTTGAATTCCATAATGGACTTGGTCCCCTTCTGGGAACGGGCTGCACGTGGGAGTTGCAGGCTTGTCTGTCTTACCCGTTTTTGGATATTCCTAGCTCAGCTCTTCTCCTTAACAGGCCTTCTAACTTGCTTAGTTTTTCTGAAGGATATAAAAAATATTTATGCATGTTTTCTGTAGCCCTGTATATATTGACGATCACGTGTGGTTGCCATTTTTGTGTTCCAACTGAGGAAGTACTTAACCCCATTTTTTTTCTGGTTCAAACATAATTCGTTTTCACCATATGCGGCAACTCTTATGAAAGTGTGGGTTTCGGGGGAGGAATTTCAAATTAAGAAGTTGAGAGCTGTTTCTCTGCAGTTATTTTAATAAACGTGAGTCTCTGCACAGGAGACTGATTGCTTTTTGGAGTATTTCCTAGGAGGAGAGAGGGTTGGGAGCGTATGTAGACTCAAAGTGAGACCTCAGCTGACCACGCGCATTTAGGAGCTTGAACAGCATGATGCGTTTTGCTTTTCAGTTTTGTAGTTTTTAAGAGGGTGAAAGCAAAGATTTGGGTTTTGTTCCATTTCATCCTTTTCAGAAGGAGCAAGCCAAATGAAGCAGAAAAAATTAGCCACAGAAGGCTGGGTTCCCACTTTTTATGTGAATTTGTGATAAGTTTGGGGATGCAGTGGAGAAACCAAGGAATAACCTCGCTTGTCTTTTGGTATGATATTCATGGAATAATTCGGTTTGGGAAAGACCTTGGAGGTCATNGGAAAGGAAAAGAAAATGTACAGAAAGGATGAAGACTTCAACTTGCAACAAAGTGTTTTGTTTTTAATTCAGAGAAATGTTGTCCAACTCATGAAGAAGTAGTTACACCAGAGCAACTCATACAGTGATGAGTGACAGTTTAATTCACTTTCTGTGGTGGGGGATGTCTAGCAAATCCAGCTTGTGATAAGTTGCAGCATTGCCTAGTCACATCGACATGAAATGCTGAGGGTAGTCTTAGGCTGAATATCAAATTATTGCAAAGTTATTCTGTTAGGTTATGGTGTGACTGTGGGTGTTCCTGCCACCATGGCTGTGATCTGGTTGTAAAAAAAGGAAGGAAAAACAATTAATTTGAAATGAGAAGCCAGTTGTGTGCAGGCTTCCTCATGAAGGCTCCTGTTATGTGTGAGAAGTTGTTTGAACAGGGCTTGAATTCCATAATGGACTTGGTCCCCTTCTGGGAACGGGCTGCACGTGGGAGTTGCAGGCTTGTCTGTCTTACCCGGTTTTGGATATTCCTAGCTCAGCTCTTCTCCTTAACAGGCCTTCTAGCTTGCTTAGTTTTTCTGAAGGTTATAAAAAATATTTATGCATGTTTTCTGTAGCCCTGTATATCTTGACGATCACGTGTGGTTGCCATTTTTGTGTTCCAACTGAGGAAGTACTTAACCCCATTTTTTTTCTGGTTCAAACATAATTCGTTTTCACCATATGCGGCAACTCTTATGAAAGTGTGGGTTTCGGGGGAGGAATTTCAAATTAAGAAGTTGAGAGCTGTTTCTCTGCAGTTATTTTAATAAACGTGAGTCTCTGCACAGGAGACTGATTGCTTTTTGGAGTATTTCCTAGGAGGAGAGAGGGTTGGGAGCGTATGTAGACTCAAAGTGAGACCTCAGCTGACCACGCGCATTTAGGAGCTTGAACAGCATGATGCGTTTTGCTTTTCAGTTTTGTAGTTTTTAAGAGGGTGAAAGCAAAGATTTGGGTTTTGTTCCATTTCATCCTTTTCAGAAGGAGCAAGCCAAATGAAGCAGAAAAAATTAGCCACAGAAGGCTGGGTTCCCACTTTTTATGTGAATTTGTGATAAGTTTGGGGATGCAGTGGAGAAACCAAGGAATAACCTCGCTTGTCTTTTGGTATGATATTCATGGAATAATTCGGTTTGGGAAAGACCTTGGAGGTCATCTCACCCAACCTCCTGCTCAAAGCAGGCCAGCTGCAGAGATGGACCAGGTTGTTCAGGGCTGTGTGTGTGTCCAGGCAAATCCTTTAACACCCTTGAGGACAGGGGCTCTGCCACCTCCCTGGGCAGCTGTTCTGCTGGTTAAGCACCCACTCTGAATTTTTCTTCTTTTTAGTTACCAGATTATTCCCTTGTTGCAGCTTGCACCTGTTGCCTCTTTTACTGTGCACCCCAGGAAGAATCTGGCTCACTGTGTGCTCCAGACCTTTAACCATCCGCTAAATCACAACAAACTGGAAATCTGTGTTTATAAAGAGCTCGGATCAATGTTTGTCAAGCACCAATGCATCACACAGTATTTTTTTGTGTGTTTAAGTCCATTTAACAGCATCTGTGTTGGCTTTTTTTTTTTTTTTAACAGGGCTCTGATTTTTCTGTGCTGTCAGGGAGCAGGAATGGAGTGAGGCACAGGCAACATTCATACTAACATCTCTATAGGCACCAACACAAAAATACCTATGCTTCTTTCTGCCTATAGATAATACATGTCAGGTAGACCTATATTTACTCACAGAGCTACGAGTTGCAAATGGTTCCTGTTCCTATCTCTGCCACAGCCCCCCTTGTAATAGTTGTGGCTCAGCTAGCATGCCATTAAAATAGGGATTATATACTCTTATTTACGAGAGTGCTGCAAGTCCTGCAGTAACTGTTAAATGCTTTTAGTTCCTTGGGAGAAAACTGCTATAAAAAAGGAGGGAAAAAAAAATGTATGTTTGTAGTATAAACTACATGTTTGTACTTATACAGGGTTATGTTAACTCCATGCTCTTTGCTTTTAAACCAACAAGTATACTTTTGTAATGCATTGTGTTACCATACAAATTAGATGCTTTTATCCAAATTACTTGTTGGAAATTGAAGGAGATATACACAAGGGTTGCTAGGATGGCCTCATTTTTCACATTCAGGATTCAGAAGTAGGAACAAGGCTGAGAAACTTGGTGTTCTTTTAAAAATTAAGTCCTTTCATAGAAGCAGTTAAGTATTTTTTTCTCATCTTTAATAATAATGAGTTTTTGGTGCCAGGATGAGTGATAATTGCAAATGGCAAAAAGTCATCAGAACGTTGTTACTCAGATTGCAGATTTTATTAATCGTAAAAGAAATTATTCACCTAGAAAGGCTGTTTTGTAAGTGTTCATTTACATGAAGACTTTCTGCCTAATTTATTTTGGTTTGTGTTGTTTTTTTTTTAAACCACCCCAACCAAATAAACCACAAATGTTATCCTGTCCTTCAAGACCTTTTTTCCCTTCTCATCCAGATTTCTTATAGTGTCATCTGTGCTCCTGCTTATCAGCGGGACCAATCTTATTTTTGCCCTTTCTCTTTCGCAAATGCATCTGCTGCTGCTTGGATTTATTCCATCAGCTGAGTACTGTGCATCTTCCCTCCATGCATTTCCTCCACAATTAAAGCGTTTATCTTTTATGAATGACTTCTTAGGTAGATGAATTGTTTGGCCCTTTATGTGTTTCTGATCTCATGAGGTGTTGGGATTTGCAGATGTAAATTAAATTTTCATCTGTTTTCTTCCACTTCTTTTATGTTGTTTTCAACATGAGTCTTAAGTAAAGAAATTGAGGACATCCTTCACTGTAAAGAGTACACTTTAGCCAATGAGCCTGCCCTGTGAGCTTAAAATAAGGTACATACTAAAGTATCTCTTAATTGGGGTGTTGGATAGTAAACTCTTCAGGGTATGGGTACAGCCTTTATATGTTCCCAGAGAATTCATACAGAGAGCATCGCAACAGCATGAATATTCAACAGCTGCCTGCCCCTTATTCCTTCTGCTGAAATATTAGTACAGCAGTGATTCTGCACCTAATCTTGCTGCGATCGGGTGTGTATAATTAATCCTACTGACAGTATCCCACGTTCACCCAAGCCTTTTTGCAGGACCATGCTGAGCACCAATTACTCTCAGTAATGCAGCTGGATCTACAGCTGCTGCTGCTAAAATGATGATGGGCTTTCATGTGGAAGGTGAGGAGCATGGGTTCTGCTCCCGGCTGCGTGCCACCGGGTCACCATTTCAGCCTGCAGAAGGACATTAGCTCCAAGGGGAGAATGAAGCTACTGCTCATCATAGCAAAAGTAATTTCAGACACACGGATGAAAAAGTACTTTACTATAATGCCCATTGTGACAAGGCTCTCTTTGAACTTTGCCAGTACCCAATTGAGAACCTTCAGCTGGCATTTTCATCACTCGGACCTTTTAAGGATCAGATTGCAGGCAACTTGGTGGCAAAATGCCTTCAAAACTGCAGGATTCATGTGCTGTGCCATGCTCTGGGCTGTGACTTGAAAATAGGATTTCACAATTGATATTGCAGACTTCTGGGTCTATTTTCCAAACTAATATTTAAAGTATGCCCCACCAATTCTGGTCTCAAAGTTGGTTGTTGAAGCTATAATGTATTTCAACATAAAATTATGCAAGCTGAAGTGAAGATCGGTATGGCAGTGGAGCAGATTCTTCTGTTTCATGTATATTTGAAAGCTGAGAAAGCTTCTGCTGAAGTCAGACGACACAGGCTTGTCAAATTGTTCACAAACGAAAAGATTGCTCTTGGATGGAATTAATTTGCAGTATCTCATTTACCATCTTGAGTTTTGTCATGAATTTCCCCTACTCGGCAGCCTGAAATGCCAAGTGAAAAAGTGTTTCAGTGAGAGATAATATAATATATTAAGAAAATGTTATTGATCACAGTATGCTTTTACTGGAAGATGACTTTTTCTGACCGGAACACAAGGGACTTTGCCTTGTTATAGTTGGAAAATGTATTGTAATATGCAAACAGGATTATTGTTAAGGTCACAGCAACTTTGTTTTTACATTCCACTTCCCCTGAAAGCGAGCTTCTCCACCTCTAATGCTGTCAGCTGGGCTAGGGTAAGAACAATTTCAGTTTTAAACTTTACAAAAAAGGTTACAGCAAGTTTTTGTTTTATGAAGGAAAGAAATGAATGCTTTTTTCCTACATCACCAAAGGTCAGAACTTGTAATTTGATAGGCTTTACAAGTAAATATTTTGTTATGATGTTGGACTGTATTGTGGTGGTTCTTTGTCAGAATCAATTAACCCACATTATCTCATCATACATGTATTTACAGGCATATGTTACAGGCAGAAAATGATGGACATTTTGTTTTAGAGTGGCTTCCACATATGAGGACTATGAGGCACTTCATTTTCCCACTTAACGTAGGAATATCAGCCAAGAGGGAGAGTCAGTGTTGCTCAGACAGCTTGTGTGGGTATATGGACATCGTTACTCTGCAAAGCGTAAGAACATAAATTTGTGATGGGGTGCCCTGTACAGGCAACTTAAAACAGGGACACTTTTAAATGTGTTTGATTTAAAGAGGGCTCCCACTGCATAAACAGTGGCTCAAAGCCATTAAGGTCCTGCTTGTAGAGAGATTGCTTTCTGCTGAAGGGCTCAAAATCAACCCTCAAGAATAAGCACGTCATTAAGATGGTACTTCTTTAAAGGTATTTTGAGCTATTTCTAATGAAACTCATCCAAAACACATTCTGCAAAATGTAACTCTTTAAATCACACATAAAAGATTCGATAGGTTATAATATTATGAGCCATGTTACTTTAGACTGGAAACACAAAGTAATTTTGAGTAAGTCAGTGAGGGTTGCACTAAGAATATTGTATTTTCTGTGGTTGCTTTCCTTTTGTCCTGCTCCACTTCCAGCACATCCCTCCAGTGGTTTTCTCTGTTTTTGTTGCAATAAATCTCCACTTGAGTGAATTTGAAGATATAAACCTGACTGCAAAAATTCATCTCTGGTACTGTAGTGGGTTACTAACCCACTCCGGGCTTCCACATGGCAAAATGATTTCTTCACTTCAGCCAACCATTTCCCACACAGGCAAAGCAGTGCTGCTAAAATTGTTGTCAATTGTTGTTATATCCTGAAATTTAATTATATTTCTTTGCTGCTTTTTCTAATCTAGTTTGGACAAGAAGTTGTTGGTGTCCTGTCCTGATCCCCTTTTGCAGACTCTTCTATCACGTTAATGGCCACGTGCAGGAGAGAGATCACTTGTGTTATTAAAGCAAACAGTTGTTATTAAGAATTGAAAGGTTTAGAGTCTGGCTTTTTAGGGAGTAAAGAACCAAAACAAAACCCCAGTCCCTAGATATTTATTTTCCTCTTTAGCTGCAACAATTTGGTATGGTTTATTTAGCACAATAAACACAACTTGAAGGGCAAGTGTAGTAAAGGTTACAGAGGAATATTGTTAGACTTCCTGCAAGAGTAAATCCATTGTTTGTACTTCTTAGGATGTTTAAAAAATATACGGAAAACCTCTCTATTTTCCTTCATTGCTAGAAGAGGAGGGGAGCTACTACCATCACTTCACTTCCCAGTTGCCATGGGACCTTAGTTTAAGGCGACTTGGCTTCTAGGATCAGCTCAGCTCGTGTGGATGTCTGCCCTGTGGGACTTGTGCTCCTAAAGATGCTTTATGTTGCAGCATGTTTTCCTACCACTTGGCAGGAAAATGATGTTCAGGGACTGTAATTCTTTTCTTCTTCTTCTTCCTGGGATGTGCCAGAGCTCACCGCGCTCACAAAGCATCTCTTGTGTGGGCACGAGTCTCCAAAATGCAGTGGCAGTTCGGGACGGCTGGTAATGTCTCCCTGTCAGCTGTGTTTGGTGAGAAGAGGTACAGTTTCAACACATGTTGTTTCAAAACAATTCTATCAACACAGCTGTTCAGCATTTCCTTACAACCTTTGTGACTAGCTCTCCAGAATTTTGTTTAAAATACCACTGGAATCAGCTAAATCTGGCCAGCCCTGTGGATGAACTTTAGTACTGGGTTTGATGTGCTTGAAAAGATGAATTATTTAAACATAAATCCATTTAGTTTTCATGTTCCCTATCCTCATGAACTAAAAGACGATGGAAGGGGAGAGGAAAAAAAGAAACCCCATGGGAGAACAGTTTGTGCTGCTTAAATCATAGCCCAGTTGTTTTATTTGGTTTTGAAATGGTTCTTGGTGGGCAGTGTAAACACAGGGAAGGTATCCTTTACTGTGTTTTGTGCTGAGTGTGAAAATTCAGTGGTAAGCAGAAAAGATGATAATATAAAATCCCTTTGTATGTTTGTAGAAGATTTTGATATAATGACACAAAAAATATCTCTTAATCTATGTGTCTAATTGTAATGCAGTAAAGGACAGCAGCTCCACTTATGAGTATATGAAAACACTTTCACTGAACATTTATGGGGACACAAAGAGGCAGTTCTTGAGGAGCACAAAAGGCTTTCCAATTTTTTTTCTCTGCTTATAGGAGTGTGGTTTTTTTTTTAAGGCTTTTGCACAGGTGAGATAAATTGAAAGATGCAGAATATCACATCTCTGACGGCAGTGGGGTTGTAGTGAGAAGATCATGGCCAGATTTGAGTCTTCTCTTGCTCAGTCGTAAGCCTGCTCGTGAGCTGCTTTATATCCCCATGAAAGGCAAAGCTACACAGCCTGGATTTGAATAATAGAGTTGCCATTAATATCCAACATAAAAAAGATGATTGGTTGTATGCTTGATTTATGGGGAGCTAGAAGTGGTGAAGTATACGGTACACGAGGGGATATTTATGCTGCTAATGCTTAAAACACAGCCGAATGTTCTGTGCACTGTAGATGCTTTCAAATGGCAAAAACAAAGGTGCATATAGCAGTAAATCCGGTTATTCTGATAGCTGAATGGCCCTAGATCAGGATCTGACTGTGCAGTCTCTTCAACATGCAGAGCAAGTCTGGTAAGCTCTGTTTAGTTACTGCCTGTTACAGGATTATCAGCTTTGAATCAAAGAAAATAATTTCAAATATGTTAGGATTTAGGGTGTATTGTTTCATCTTCATCAGTTTCTAATGCAAGAATTGTTTTTTCCAATTTATGTGCAAATAGGCTTCCCAAAATCTGTTGCTGTGAACTGAGATTTTGTCAGATTTTTTTTCTTCATGGAATTACTCCTGTTCTGCTAATAACTGTCAAATTGCACCTCAACTCAGCATTTTCCTGATTTGTGTTGCCTGCAGTAGCTAACAGTAGCTCTCTGAGGTGTTATCACTTGGCTGCTTTGCGAACAGGGTGCTCTTAAGGTACTCAGCTGTGCATTTAGATTTTTCAAAATGTTACAGCAATTATGTTTGATTTTTAGAAGAAGAATTCATTGTCAAGTCAAGCTGGATGAATTTTTCAAAAACGTAGAGGACCTTTTTTCATGTGTTCGTAAGCTGAGCAGACGTGCTGCATTCATCATTCTGCGGTGCCTAAAACATATATTAGGTCTATGTCTTTATTCTCTTTTTTCTTCAAACAAAATATTAGTCTGATCTTTCTGATCAATAATATCTTCTGTTCCATTTGCACAAATCCACCCTCTCCCATGTTTCTCCAGCAAAATACTTTACAGGGAGGGAGGTACCGGAGAGCCCCTGGTTTGGGGCTGGTTAGTAGCTCCCATCATCTAATGATGTTAGTCATAGTTTCTTCTGGCTGATTCCTTTTGGAGACAGAAAGGTATCACTAATTAAAGAGCACTTGCTGAGCTTGAGGTGAATTTTGTCTTATACAGAAAGTTTACCTGTATTCCCTAAAATACCATTTCTAATATGTTTTCTCCATTTGAAGCAATTTATTTGTCTCAACCTACTATTTGGGGAAAACAACTACAGGAAAAAAGATCCTAGCTGGTGACTAAATCTCTCCAAGCAAAGCATATACTAGCCCATCTTAACTTGCTAAAGAACTTACAATTTTGAGAGAAGGTGTTTAATATTGAGAAAACATAGATGAATACCTTTCTCGGTGTGCTGTGTACACTTGAACCAACAAGTTTGATGCATCCAAATTATAGCAGCTTTATCTAGTGTGAATGAGATGCTGCTTACGTTTTCAGGTAAAAGAAATCAACAACTATTAATTTGGCAGAATTATTTATTTCTTTACTGATGATATTTTCAGTGTATCTAATCAGAGCAGTCATGAATAGAAATGAAACAATTTAAATAGAAGCAGTGTACATTGTATGATCTTGTTTTCTCAAACTGTTCCATAATGCAGTGAATAAATTTATCTGTTCTACTGAAAAGACTTCTGCAGAAATCATACACAGTGCTTTCACCTCTATTATTTAATACGACTGTTTTATAACTCTTGGAAGATGGTTATTTCTGCTTCTGCTACAGGCGTCTGGTAAAAGTGTTCATTTTGGGCGAACAGAAGGGAAAAGTAGTCTTACAGAGCCTGAAAATCCAGACAGATGCACCAGGAGCACTTGACTGAAAGGCACGCTAGAAAATGATGAAATGGTCTTATTCCTTACCACTCCCCAACCCCTTCAATAGCAAGGTCCAGATTTACAGAAGGTAATTAATGAGTGAAAAGAGGTTGGTCTGACTCAACATTTGAGCTCCTTGTGGGCCCAGGAGGAAATGCAGCTGAGCAGAGAGGATGCTCATGAAATCATGTGGTGACTCTTGAATTTTGCTCTGAATCACTGGATAAATTTGGGATGCTGTGGGAGAGACAGGTTTTGGGTGGCCTCACTGCTGAACAGCTTTGACTGTCCATCAGGCATCTAGAGGAGTGGACGGGCTTTGCAGAGGTCTGCCTTCTCCTTCAGATGTTGTACTATGGATGGGTGGAGGGTGGTGGCCAGGGGTGGACTACCAACTGTGCAGTGTGGGATGGTGGTGGCCAAGCGTGGCAGCGATGACCTTTGTGGCCATTGCTAATGGCGAGCTCTCTGGCATAAGCGAGCTGGGGAATCTGACCACATGATGTTGTGGGCTGCACTGGTTAAAATGCCTTTTCATTTGAAATTTCCATTTAAAATTCAAATTTGGGTTTTAAAAGAGAGTATTTATTGTGAGGCTTTGGGAAGCTCAATTTTTTAATTATTTTGTTGGGGGGGGGGGGGGAAGGAAAGATTCTTTTACACTTTCCAGATGGACTATTTTACGTGGGAAGCTTAGTTTGTTATTGATAACTGATAACATAAATAGATCATACAGGTGAATCTAAACCAGACGTAAATGAGGAAATTAAGGTTTTGTCATATTCTTCCTACTGGAAGGAGGCACATACTAGATGCCATCGTAATTTTTGTTACAGTGCCTTTCAACAGCTGCGACTGCACTGTGTTGAGGCAGGTTTTTGGGAAGCAAAATCTCTTAACACAAAGCCACTATTCTAATAGGCTTTAGATTACAGCAGTTAATTCCTAGGTACCAGAATACAGATGCTTGCTTCTCCTCACTAAAGCCCTCCTAGGACCCTTCAGCATAAGCCATGGCATATGTTTCCCTTCTCCACTCTTTTTAAAAAACGCTCCTAATCATTGAGAATGGGTTGTGGACAGTGCAGGTGAAACTGGCTGCTGCATTTATGATGTAACCTTTTTTTTTTTTTGAGGAATTTTAATCCCAAAATGAATTCCAGCACTTACATGCTCTTACAAACCTTACTGGCAACCATCACTGCTTAATCTTTTTACATTTCTTGTGATTAGCAGCGCTTTCTAATCCTAACACCAGACCCAACACCAACTGTTAACTGCACTTCTTGTTTTACAGCTAAATCTAATCCTTCTAGCAGTCTGAGGCCAGCATTATATTTATCACTGTGAAAGTACCAACTGTAAAATGTTGTGGCAGTTCTTGAGCTGTTCCTTTTTTTAAAATTTTTCTTTCCTTGTCATGGATTGATAAATGCAGTGATTAGTATAAGGTTATTTTTTAATATATATGGTGATTTATAGAAAAAAAAAAAGGTGGGTTTTTTCTCTTCTCTCTTTCTCTTTCAATCTTTGCCCTCCCCCAACCCCCTTCTCCTGGTCCAGGAAAAGTAATTTGCTTTCTACCTGAGTTTATGATTAGTAGTGAAATATGTAGGTGGAATATGTTTTAGTGGCATTTTTCCTCCCTTCCTTTCCCTCCCCCCTCACCTATTACTGTATCTGTTAGTAAGCTAATTCTGTTAGGTTACACAGACTGTTCAGTGTACAAGGAAGGATAAAACAGCCATCACATCCTTGCAGTGCCCCGAAACATCTTTCCATTCTGCCCAAGGCTCTGTATGTGTTTGTCCATGAGGCAGCAACAGATTTTATATCCAGTCACTTAGCAAAAAAAGAGTAAAGAAATTGCTTTATATATTTACCGATGTGGGGTTTTTTTCCCCATCTGGAAAGTTGTGTGGGTGTTTGCAGTCTCTACAGGAGCTGCTCTGAATTTGCATTAGGAAGGAGGCAAAGGGAATGAAGAACTGCAAACTTACTTCTTTTTTTATTGCTGCTTGGATTTTGGTTTGTGGGGTTTTTTTTTCCCCCAAGGCAGGGAAGGCTTTAGCAAGGAGCATACAATCCCCCAAATGACCCTATTTGCTTAAATCCTGAAGTCATTTTTAAGGTGGATGAAAAGAATGGCAAAGAGGAACAAGGCGCAGAATAAGAAACAGCACTTTTCCGTAATCACAGCAGGTAATAGCTGACTGTGTCTTCTGCTGCTGGGGTCTTTCCACGGTCTATTTTTCTCAGCTGTGATTTTCTTTCCCCAACCAAAGACAAGCTTTATTTGCTACTGGAAGTGCAAGCTTGAGAAAGTCTTTCAGATTTTAAGGCAATGTAGGAAGTTTTTATATATGTGTGTAGCTGTACATGTATATTTATGTGTTTATCTATTTAAAGAGCAGCGGTCTTCGCTTTGTGAAGATTTAATGTCTGCAGATTTCAGTGTCTGAAATTCATTTTCTCTGTCAATAGACAAACAAAAGATGGTACTTCTCCCTGTGCTCCTTGCTCTGTTTATATCCTTAGACTATGTCAGACTATGGCAAAAAACCTGTTACCTTTATATTTAAAACAGGAACAAAAATGCAAAGCTGTATGTATGTGGTTCAAAACATAGCTGTGTCCTTGCCCTTCTGGCCTTATTAGATGTGTAGTAACTTAAACCGCTTTAATCCATTACTAGCAAGATTGTCTGGTGGTTGGAAGAAGAGACTGAGCTTCCAGCTCTGGTCAGAGCGAGCTGCCCTGCATCTCTTCTAAGGGGAGAACATGTCAATGCCTGGTCATTGGGCGAGCTTCATCTTTGTCAGCCAGCCAGGTGGTGTCGGGGAGCTGCACCATCCCCATGCACATGCGAGCACATCCACACTGCCTCCGCCTGCTTTGGCTATTGCTTGGTTTCCCAAGGTGGTTTGGGGGCTCCTCATGCCTCTTCTACCAGTTCCCTCTCCCTTTACCTCTTTTGTTTTTCTTTTTTCTTTTTCCAATATGCCAGAGTTCAGCCAAGGTCCCTGATGAGTTTGTACAAGCTTGTAAAATGTTGTGGCTGTGATAATTTAGACTTGCCTTTCCAAAGGCAGAAGGAGCCATAATATATGATGAAATAGGGCTGCCAACCTTTTTAAATTATTTCTCTGCTGCACGCCTTTGAGGCCTTTCTCCAGATAACTTTAAAACTTTGACCAGTGGGGAGCAAAAATCATAAAAGTGCAGAAATCAAAATTAGGCTTCGTGGTCAAATGCCTGCAGGGGGAAGCTGGGGCGCTGGCTGGGCTCTCCCTGGCAGGCAGCTCGGTGGGAGACACCGATCCCTCCCGCTCTTCTGAGCCACGAATGCTCACAGCTGTGGAAGGAGGGGATGAAGTGAGAGCTGATCCGGGATCTGGTGGTGTTCATACTGGGCCTAAAGTTACATCTCGGGGTACCTCGCTGCAAGCACAGGGCTCGTGGCACGGAAAGGAGAGACTGGGGAGGAGGGAGCCCTGAATTTTAGTGTTCTGATGGCTTTACTACCATCTTCAGTGGGAAATTGGCTTAATGAGGATATGTTGCAAATTAGGAAGCTGCAGTGGTTAAGAATTGGAGTGAACAACACAAGAGAAACATGGGGTACATACAGAGCATAGGAAGAGAAAGTTGGTACCTTGGAAAAAACATAAAGAAGTCTGGGGTGACATTTTCAGACTTGCTAAAGTGTTGCTGACAGCCATGGAGACTTTGGAGCTTGAGTGCTGTTGTTTTACACTGTTTACCTCCTTTTCTCTGGCTGAATTTCCTAAAGAGAGAAGTTTCCTGAACCTCTGCCTTTGTGGCTGTTCCCTCTCCATTCAGTGCTCCTGTTTCCTGCACAGCATCATACCTACATACCATATAGAAAAATCACTTTAGATTGTAAAGATAAAAAGAAAAACATATTTGTCAGACATTTCTCTATTTCAGTAAAGAGAGAGTATCTGTTCCTTTGAAGTCTTCTGACCGAAAGCCATGCTGAGAGTTGATTAATGTAAGAAATTGGATCTTCCATCTCTTGCTTTTAGTTCCAGTTTTGAGCTCCAACTACGGAACGCTCATGGTAGGAGGCAGACAGTCCTATTATGCTGCTCTTCCTTCAGTATAACCAGGAAAAAGGTTTTTTTCCAGTATGTATGGTAAAAATCAATATTCCAGTTGATGGGAAGGAAGGAGTGGTATATAGGTTGATACCCAGGGATCTGCAATCTGTTAGGTGTGAGATTGCTTTTTCGATGGTTACAGTCTTGGTCTTACATCCTGCCTACAAATTTGGGTTTTATATACATAAGACATGTGCTTCTATGTTTTATGATAAGTTTCAAAGGGACAGAATTGTTCAAGACTGCTATCATGAATAGTAGATGTTCAGTTCCATAAAAATTGCTTGTGTAAGTAAATAGTGTTTTGGCAACTGACAGTCCTAATCCCTTATATTGAATTTTATTCATTCTTCTACTTCTGTAAATGTAATTTTTCAGTAGCTTTGAAGCTTGGAAACTGATAACCTTCAGGCTACTCCGTACCTTAGAAACCTCTTCACCTCCCTCAGAATAGCATAAGCAGTGACCAGTGAAGCTGAAATGGAAGCAGGTCATGATTAAAAACTTCATACAAATGTGTGGGAAACAGGGAATGAATCTCAAGTCCCTATGATGCTAAGATTTGAGAATAAGAAATTTTAGCACTGACACAGCCCTGAATCCCAGCTGGGCAGCAATAATTATAGAAATAGCAATATTTATCTGGAAAATCTTTTTCCGTAGCCGTCCCACTCATTGATGCCGGCTCAGGTGTTTGAGTGTAGGTCCGTCAGCGCTGCGGGTCCTGTGAGTAGGACGGGGAATCGATATGCAAAGCATGTTTTTAACTGCTTGAAACCCAGGAACGCACTGTACCTGACCACAGCCTATTTCAAGGTCTGTCAACTTTGAGGATTCAGCGAGCTGGCAGTGTCTCTTTTTGAATATGCCCATGAAAATAATTGTGAATGATTAATTTTAATTACTGCTGGCTGAGGGCAAATCCTTGGCTGTGTGGATGGGTTTTTTATTACACTGTGTCAAAGAATTGTCTGAGTTGGGAAGGTCTCAAACTTCTTGCGATATGAAAGCTGTGCTCGGGAAGGAGCATGTCTGCAGGAGGCTCTTCTCCTGTCACCTGTAATCACTCGATGGTGGTGCAGCAGCTCCAGCAGCTGCCCGCGGTGTGCGTGTGTTGGTGCAGAAGGCGCTTGGAACCGGGAGCAGGGAATGGTTAGAGGTTAAGATGACTGATGGCTACTGCTGGTGCTGTATGCACTTTTTGCATTCTTCTGAGCTGGAAATGAGCAGAGAGGATGGGCATGCCAATCTGAAAGGACAGTATTTCTCTTGTAGCTTTAAAACGCCTTCCTTCTACATTGTTTGGCCAGTCGTGCAGTAGTGTTTTAATCTCTGACAGTGTTTAGAGTAGTTGTCCTCCAAAGCAATCATGTTAGACTTCCTCAATGTACCTCCTGCAAACCTAATTCAGGGATAGTGGTCTGTTATCTCTGTTTCAGAGATGTTACTGAGACAAAGACTGAGCAGAAACTGCCTTACTGAAATCTGTTCGGCTAACTAACTTCCCGTCATTTGTGTGGTGTCTCAAAGGCTGTGGGAGAAGGGAGAGGTTTGAGCCTCATCTCACCTGTAACAGCTGGTTTCCTAAATCACTGAAACATCTTTCCTTTCGGACATTAAACCTGAGTGTCTTCATTCCAGTTTAGGAAAATTTAATTGATTTCTAAGGTTGGAGTATGCGTTCAGATACATAGATACCCCAGAGACAAGAGGAGGTCTATCGGATAAACCACTGGCCTCAAACTCTGAAATCCACAGGTGAAATCGTGTGCTTGACATTACTCCTAGCTTTTTTTGACCTTGGTGAAATAATTTGAGCTTTTTATTCTTACATTTTTGCTTTTCTATTCAAAATATTCATCTGCTGGGCAGAGACTGAATTTGTTTGTTTATTCCTTTTCTTCTCATACTCTTGCACAATGCTAACAGAAAAACTTCCAGTTGGGCCTGTGTAGCTCAGAATTGAAACTGCATGCAAAAATATTTTCCAGTCATTAAAAAAAACCAAAAAGCATCCCTAATTTAGAAATGTTTGCTCATGGAAATATTTTTCTCAGCCAATGACATTCAGTTCAGTATTACCAGACTTCGAACTATACGAGTATGCAGATCAGCAGCCCTGATTTATGTCCCTACAGAGTCTTCAGGAATATTCCTTATCCAAGAGTGGTTTCCAGAAAGGTTTCTGTAGAAGGCTTGCTGCTTCTGATTTGAGTGGAGCTGAACTTCAAGCCCTGAGCTGTTTATGTATTCCTTAAAATTGTATCATTTGATTCTGCTTAGGTGTCTATACAGTCGTTACTAACTTGGTATGACATTGGCCTTATAGATGGAGGCAAGCACTGCATATCCTCAGGAAACTGTATGATGGTGTTGGGAATGGAGCCCAGACCACCTGAGCCCCACGCTGGTGTTTGGACCATAAGTAATGCCTCCTTCATTACTCGAGGCATGCCTCAGTTCTCCCTGTAGCATGCTGTGATGGTAAATTTTCCTGCTTGAAGTGATCGTGGTCGTGTTTGCAGCACCCAGTTGATTGCTGAAAGTTGGCAGACTGGACACACCAGCCTGTGGAAGTGGTTGGAAGATGTCTTTTTTGATAGTTAGCAAAGTGGGCTTGTTTTATCCTCTTCCTTTAGCTGTGTTTTTAGTTAAGAGATAAGATACAATGGTATGGCAATCTGCCATTGCATTGTCTATGCAGTTTCCTTTTACCAGGATAATAATCATCTGGACCCTCTTCTAATTAAATTAGCTCAAACAATGAACCGTATGAAAACTGCATTGGGACTGGAATGCCACTGATGCGTTCTTTTGTGTAGACTTATGTGGTATTGTGTTTGGTTTGGAGACTGATGGGAAGGGGGTTTGTTGGGCTTGCAGGGCGGGAGGCATTTCTTCAGTTTTCTTGGACTGAAGTCTTAAAATTGGCAATTTGAACAGGAGTAGGCTTTTTAATAGGCTACCTCTGTTTTTACTCTTTCTCAGAGGAAATAGAACTTGGAAAACAAAAAGTGCTTTCATCTGAAGATTTTTTGCTGTATTTCTTTGCCCTTTAAAATACTTTTCTTTTTTTCTACCGTATACATATATATAAAATGAATAAATAATTTTTTTTGTTACTACCATAAATACTCAGATAATAACCAGTCAGTGGGAAATGTGCTGTTAATTACTGACTTCCTTTTGGTCGTCTTTAATTTTTCTTAGCTCATGTATGGTGCTTTTTTTCATAGTTCAGTGCAATTTATGTATTTTCCCTCAACCAGTAGCTACCTGCATCTTCTCACATTTAGTGCAGCATGCTTTCCTTATTTTGTGCTTTTTTTCCTCCCTTCCTTTTTCCTTCTGTACAGTTAAAACAAAGATCAAAATACATGCTTACAGAGTATCAGATAAGATAGGGAAGAAATCACAGAAAAAGGAAGAGTCACACCTACTGTCAGAGTATGTAATGTGTTTTTGCCTTTGTTCAGGCTTTCCTGATGTAACATGACTTGAATGACCTGTCATTATGGAAACATCTTTTTTCTAGGCTTTATATGGACTTTTCTAAAACATAGGTGGAACAGGTATATTGTGATGTTATCAGTCACACTTGTCCAAGGGGAGTGTTTGTCCCTGCAAGGTTTAAGCAGTGTTTTAGGTACCCAGAACCCCTTCTGAGTCAGCAACTAATTTGCCAAACGAATTTTCCAGTAATCAGCCTGCTGCTTTGTCAAGAGATGATGGAGAAGATGTGGAAGGATCTTCCCTCATAACTAGGCTATGCTGAAGCCCCAGCTGCTGATTTATTTTGTCGATGTGTGTTTTGTTATATAAAACATGGACCATAGAGGCAATATGATTTATCCTAGCCAAAGGATTTTGCAAAAGAGCGACTCTGTTTTCTCTATACCTCTGCGTCAGTAATGGCATCAGTTACTCACACTTCAGCTAGATCTCAAAAACCAGCAAGGTAATTCCAGTGCAGGAATCGGCAGAAGTCAGGGGATGGCTCTTAATCATGCTTATGTATCCCAAGGAAAAACAGGAGTGTTTTAAAGAAAATATCAGCAACATACAGTGGTTCCCATCTAAAAGTACTACTCCTGTGCATTCCCGCCAGGTGACAGCTTATTCCCCATTGCTGTGACAGCATCTTTTGAAGGTACGTAATGGTCTCCAGGAGATGATTCATGGAAAGGAGAAAGTACAAGGGAGCTAGGGTACCCAGCTTAGCTGGAAACAGTGCACCTTTATTTTAATGGTAGCTGCATGGCAGCACCAGGTTTGTGCACTGGAGATGGTGTTGCATGAATGTGAAGAGGTCAGCTTGAAAAACTTGACATGCAGGGGTGGTGGCAAAGACTTTCGCAGGCTGCAGTGCCATCACTCTCCTCCTAAGCAAAGTTCTGGGGTCACTCACCCAATGGGTGCCCGATGTTGAGCAGCAAGAAGGGCAGCATCACCATGCGCCATCACGCTGGACCATGACCACGTAAATCAGCTGGCTGGTCCTTCCCAAATTCACCCTCTTGGTTTCCTGAACTGACTCCAAAGTGACACTTGGATTAACAAATAGTCATGTGTTTCTTGCAGAAAACCTTTAGTGACCCTCAGATAAGTATAACAAGGGGGGTTTTTGAGGCTGTTTTGATTAAACCTGCCGCACACAGTGATGTTGCTCTGTGTCGTTGCTCTCATTCGCAGAATAGTTGCTGGGGATTTGTTGTCTGCATGCACACACAACAGCGTCTTCTGCTGCTTCCTGTAATGACAACGTGAACTGTAGTGAGGAGAAGCTGGTAAAACACCCAACTAACAAACTGGTAAAACTCATGAAAGAAATAGAGAATCCATGTTAGATTTTGAACAGGTCTCATTATTTTTTAAGGGACTGATCTCTGATTGTTTTTGTTGTCTTTCACCACTTTGAAATACTCATCACTTTCCTGTTAGTGGAGGATTTTTCAAACTGCTAGGTTCATACTAATAGGAAAATTATGCAGGTTTTGTACTCTTCCCTTCCATCTCTTTCTTCTGCTGTTTTCTTTTAATTAATCTGCAACAGAGTCTCGCTACAACAGATAATTCACCGCTTGTCAGGTCAGGTGAAGGTAGTTCAGTGCAAAAGGCACTTTAACAACATGTGGAAAAGCTTCTTTGCTAATTGGATTGCAATCCATGTGTTACTGCCCACTTTAACTCAGCAGAATCATTTTAATCTGATTCCCTCACTGTTATTCTATACTTAGAATTTGTGACATTCAACCTTTTTTGAAAGCAATAAATATTATTTAATTATCACAGACTCACAGAACAGCTGAGGTTGAAAGGCACCTCATCCAGCCCGACCTGAGGCTGCCCTCAGTCTCCATGTGGCCTGATGCTTGGATCGTAGAGCAGTTAGGAAAATCCAGAATTCAGTGATCTTAATGGGAGAGTACTACTTAAGGTTAAGAAAACAACACACCTTAGTTATTTAGTGTGTTTAAATTCTGGTTTACATGCATGTATCCTCCTGCTGAGCTTAATGGAAATGTGTGTGTATTCCTCTGACACCATTTAGTCACTGTCTCTTTGTACCTGTACGTGTAGAGTATCTTGATTTTAATCTAACTATTTATTTTGTTTTTCTTTTTCTCTCCCATCACCAATTCCCTTTTCTACCCTGAAGAGAATTACATTTCCTACCTGTGAGATCAGCTGCTGCAGCAAGCTGGAAGACAGGATGCTAAAGGCGTTTGTTGGTACATATTGAGTATGTCTGTGTTGCAGTTACAGAAGTAATTGAAGTGTCATGCAGATATACCTGGTCTAGCTTGGTATATACAAACATACCTAACCAGGTTGTTCACAAGCTGATGGTAATCTAGCCACAGTCTAATGGGGTTCACAATAAGCTAGTGTACCCTGCTGCTGCTAGAGCTAATTTATGGTGCTTGGATTTACCTTGCGACCATATGGCTATGTCCCTAAGTCCTGCATGACATGCTTGTAGGTGGGTTGTTTTATTTGTTCTTTTTCTTAGGGAAAAAGCCCTTCTTTCTTAAGATTTCACTTCAAAAGCCCTTTCCTCTGAGGAATGTATTCTTTGGTCAGACAGGAATAAGGTTAAGCGGTGACCTGGTTCATCAGGGAGCGCAGCCGCTTCTGGCATGGATCTCATCCCTTCCCTGCTGCAAGGGTCCTTATGCAGAAAATGATCGTCTTTCAAGAGAGTGCTGGCCTGAATTTTAGCTTCTCTCGCTTAAGTTGAAAGCACTTATGCCCATGGGGGAAGTCAGGGAATGCATAGCCTCTTTTTTGAGTTGTAACCACAATATTGTCATGCAAAGGAAATGAGAAAAAAATTAGAAAAAATATATAACCAGGTTGGAATTATCCATCAATTAAACTCCAAAAGGATGCTGACTTACGTGGTAGGTGGTATTTGGTTTGCTACTTTCAATGCAAGAACATGCTTTTAGCAGCCCAATGACCCTGTGCCCAGGAAATGGTTTCTGTATTGTCTTATCAAGGAAACAGCGATGCAAAATGCCATGAGAATCAGCTTTTGTTGCCAGTAAGCAGTTAATGTTTCTTAAAAACTGCTTAGTGTGCAGGATTTGACAACCTCGCGGAATGTGGCAGCATCGGGGCAACCCGGGATCTCTTTATGCAGCGTGATACAGGCTTCGTATGCCAGGCTGCCAGGACTCATAGCTGTTGTTCTAATTAATGTTACTCTTGTACATGAACATAGAGTGCAAATTCTTTTTGTCTTCTGCAAAAATCCCAGCTCATGTGTGGCTAATTGTTTTGACAGTTGGCTTCCATTAACAGTGGGGAGAATAGCAGAGAGCTACTGTCTAGACCTACTTGCAGAACTATTATGGCGAAAAGATTAATCTTACAGGAGAAGTTCCTATTTCTAGGACCTATTTGTACATTCTGACTCCTCTCCGTATAATAGGATTACACATTTCTTATCGCAACTGCAAACTGGATGTGTGCCAGCCATAAACTGTGTACAGTGTAACAATATGATTGCAGGCAATCTTTTTTTTTTTTCCCCCCTTCTCTCCTTTTTTTCTTCATTCCTTCTTATTCTGGGTTAAGGGGGGAAAAAATCATATTAGACAGTGTAGGATGAATCATAGAGCATCACTTAAAACATTACTATAGCCTGGTATATAGAAGCAAAACCACTTGACCAATGGAAGCTAATTACAGACAAGAAGTCTGCCTTAGGAGAAAAAGATACTGATGTTTGAAGTGTGTCCTTAATGCATACATTTGAATCTAGGGGGAGAATTAAGAATCTGTCGCTTTGAGGGAATCTTCATCTATTCATATGGTAAATGTGGGAGTGACACCTATAGCTGAATGATTGTGGACAGGCACTCATTGCATTGCATTACTGTTTTACTTAACATGTGGGTTTGATTTACATAGTGTTCTGGCAGTAATTCAGTCTGCTCTGCAATGTACCAGGCTGTAATATATTGAACAGATAATAATTTTGGCCTGAGGTAGCTTAAAGCTAAATAAACGCTGGAGGGGGAAATCTAAGCATGTGATGTATTCCTTTAAATAGATTTAAAAAAAGAAAAAGGGAGAGGGAAAAGCAACCCTCATTTTAAAATAAATCAATAAAAGTCATAATCATAGAATCATAGAATGGTTTGGGTTAGAAGGGACCTTAAAGACCATCAAGTTCCAACCCCCTGCCATGGGCAGGGACACCTCCCACTAGCCCAGGTTGCTCAAAGCCTCATCCAGCCTGGCCTTGAACCCCTCCAGGGATGGGGCATCCACAGCTTCTTTGGGCAACCTGGGCCAGGACCTCACCACCCTCACAATAAATATACATAATCAGAAGTGGAAGTCTTTTATGGTTCCTCCTGTTAAATGTTGCTCTAGCCATCTGCAGAGAAATGCACATTCCTGGAGTCTGGCCAGACTTCAGCATAGTTTTGTGAGAAGACGACCCAGATTGCCCTTCCTCAGCGTCCATACCAGGCACATTTGCTATAGCTATTTTGGGATTTTTAAACTGCGGTCTGGGAAAGTGCAACACGTCTGCTGGGACGGGACGCAGCAGCCGTTTCGTAGGTTCAGCCACTGTTGAAGATGGGCTGAACTATGAACGAATGTGGCAACGTTAAATGGCATTTGGGATCTGGTCTATATCTCAAGGATGCAAAAATAAAAAATGTCTGTCGTTTGCTAGCCTCCATTCCTGAATTAGATTCTTGCAAGAGGTGAGATGGTTATCTTTCTCTTGCTGTTTGGATCAGCTTGCAAATTTGAGACAGAAAAATAATAGTTTTAAACAGTTTTGCTCTTCAGTCCCAATTTTGGAAGGACAAAGCTTTGAAGATGATTCCTGGGTTGCATCAGCTATGAGGTCTTGTTTGTCCTGGATCCCTTTTCCAATGTATCTCTCCCTCTCCTCCCCTGTGTAGGACTGCTGACTCCGGCAGCGTGCTGACCCTTGCTCGTGCAGGTCAGGATAGAAATGGTTTGTGCTAAGTGCGTGCATTTGATGTCTTGTTGAAGAAAGCCTCTTTACTGTGTTGGTAGAAAAAGGAGTATTTTTGACGGAGTTTTGCTGGCCATTGACAGGATGGTCAAGAACTCTTAATCAGGGTAGAAGTTCCTTGTTAAGCACATAATACAGAAAGGGGCTCTGTTCAAGTCAGGTGGGGAAAAACTCAAGTCAGAGCTATGGCCAGTAAAGTCACCAAGCGTTTCTCAGACAGGTATAGGTGGCGTCTTGGCTGGGAGGGCTGCTGCTTGTTCCTGGCCCACAGACTTTTATTAACTCGGTTACAGAAAACACTTGTCAAATGCAGTTGTATTAGTCATGGTTTTGAGGAGGGGTTTGGGGATGGGTGGGGAGGAAGGCTAACAGAACATAAACCAGTTCCCTCTGGGAAGAGTTTTTTATGGCTTCCAAGTCCCCTTCTCTCATCCCAAACCTTAACTTTATTGTGCCTTTTTGAGCTGTTGGAAGTAATTCTGTAGGTTGTTGAAATTCTAGTCACACATACATAAGGTTTCTCTAAACTTTTAATGCGTGAGGCTCCAATTACATGTGCTGTTGGATTCTGTACAATAAATATGGTTATTTCAGTAATTGATTCTAAAGGTATAGGTGTGAGGTGGATTGATATATTTAGTCTGTAAATTGTATGTAGAAATTGGCAAAAGTCATCTGCATTTATTTCAGTATTCAAACACTGTTTCCTTCGTTTATTTTTAAAGCATGGGAAATGAGTGTTTAAAAAACCCCACCACCAACAGAAGAGAGTGAGTGCAAAACTATATTGGGAATTTAATGTACAAGTTAGGAAATTAAAAGTTCTGCCATAAATGCGACTCTGTCATATTACAGGTATACTGCAACATAAATTTTCCATCCTCTACAACAACATTGAATTCTGAATATGTGCAAGATGGTTGACGTAGAGTGGTTATGAGAATTACAGCCTTGTTTTTCCTAACTAGTTCATTTAAATTCTCAACCTTAATGTTCTGTTAACCTTCCATTTTCTTGCTAATCTGCTTTAGGAAAATAAACAAAGTACAAACCTGAAGTATCTTGCAACTCAAAGTGATGTATACCTGGAGGGAGAGAGATAATGTGAGATTGCAGTCATTTTTTGTGGCTTCATCAGTGTCAAATCCTTGGCCACTGATGTTAACATTAAAATATTCCTTGTCTTTACGGAAGCTATCAATGGACCTGTTGGATCTGGTCTCCCTGAGACTGGGAAAATGGAAACAGAAAGCAGTTACTCATTTGGAGAGTCAGTAAAGTATTTTTCTGTGTACATGGGTGACCTCAGCCTTTGGGGATGCTGGGAGCGAGGAGACGGATGTAGGAAAACCCAGCTGTGTGGAGCAAGGTAGAACCCTTACATCTCTTGAGAGGTGGGATCCATAGAATCACAGAAGAGTTTGGGTTGGAAGGGACCTTTAAAGGTCATCTAGTCCAACCTCCCTGCAATGAGCAGGGACATCCATGGAGGGGACTACCCTTTCCCACCCAGCCTTTGAAGATTCTTTCTACGTCTGCATCCTCATTGCAGATGCATCCCTGTCTTGTTGACTGAACATGTCCTGGGATCACTGTTCTGATACAGGACTCACACAGTGGTGTTGTGCAGCATTTTCATGGTGTGGTATTCACTCGAAGCAGGACGTTAAGGCTTCTGAGGGCTCCTTCTCTGCTTTCCAGAGCTACAATAAATTACACCCCTCTGAATGCTGTTGCAAGAAATTTAGTGCATCTTTTCTGGGCTCATACCTGCAATTAACATTTACTTCGGTGCACTGTACAATTTCCCACTTGCATAAGAAGCCAGCACACAGAACTGATGAGGTTTAGAGTCATTTCTGAATGTGGGTCACCTTTTGTGCTGTCTGTGGTGCTGGGAGAACTGAGAACCAAGAAGGAAGTTTCAGAAGTAGCCTCTACAAACTAGTAGAGGCTGTTGAGAGATAGAAAACTGATTTTGCAAAATAAATCTGTGATTTTTCATATGCAGATTTTTCATATGCACTAGTCCCTTTTCGAAATCTGTTGTGGTTAAACACTTCCATCGTGTCCTCACCACCTGCTGGAAATCCAACACGAAAACAAGAACAACCAAATCTTAAGTTGTAGCAGCTGAACCTGTTTCAAGTAAATCACAAAAGCTTTTGTTTATGATAAGTGTTATCTGATTGCTGGCAGAACCTGTGTTTATTGCTTTTGTGTATTACAGTCTCTTGTAATTTGGGCAACTAAAAATTGTATTCCTTTTTCCATTGTACAGAGGGATTTGTTAGTAGACAGACTTCTATAATTATACTTAGTGGGACTGGAGAGCATATAAAGCATAAAATGAAATTGCTCAGATTTAATCTGAAGTAGCATCACATCAAATTTTCCACTTTTTTTACATATCTTGGAACAAATATTCTTCTCATTCTTTCAGTAACATTGGAGGACATTTAGGGACTATCATGAAGATGCTCTGTGCAGACTGTTTTCATGTACTTGATGTTTTGAAATGTTTGAGTTGAAAGTCAAACACTGGGTGCTTATTGTACTGGTGGTCATGGAGGAAAGCTATAAAGTGCAGTCTGACAAGTGTCAATGACTATCTTGAGTGAATCTTTCATTTCAGCACAGTAATTGGGTCTTTTTCCCCCTCTGTTTAAAAAAAAAAAATAATCAAACAACAAGCCATGNATATTTTTGGGTGCTCTTTGCTTGTGTCTTTATTTATTTACAGTTCATAATACACTAACTTTTTCTCTGGGGATAGAAGAATATGCATATATTATTTACACCTTTTGATTTTGTCAAATAGTCTCACACTTCATGCTTTCAGAGCGCTCGACAACCTCATTCTCCCAGCAGTCCCAAGAGTTGAGAACAGGCAAGTGTGATCCAGCACACACAGGCTTCATCTTGGGAGCCTCACAGCTGCCCCATTCTGATTTTGTGTACTGGTGGTACTGGCCAAGGTTGGGTGGCCATGATATTTCTACCTCAGCCATCCATGTTCATACCATCTGGACCCAGTGAAGTGAAACCATGAGAATTTTAGATGGTGACTCAGTGAGAGCTGCCTGCTGTTGGCCGGGAGAAATGGTATTAGTTATTTGCAACAAGGAAGGAGGTTACTCCCCAAAAGAGGCATTTGATCTGTGATTTTCGCTTGTTAAAGCTGTATCTGTATTGGGGAGGTCAGGATATGTGTGCTTGACTAGGTTGGAACCAACCTTGGCGCAGGTGTGTGCTGGACAGTCATGAGGGCAACACCTTTACCCTCTGCAAAAGCAGGGGAGGAAAGGGGAGGATCGGTTTTGAAAAGACAGATTTGGGAACACGCTGAAAGCACTTCTCTGCTTTTGAATCAAAAGCAGCGGAGGGTAGACCCTGTGAAAGAAAATTTTCCTCCTCAGAGTTTCATGACCCAAATTCCTTTTAACCCAGAATACTTCATCGCGCTGTAAGCTTTGGACCATTGTGATTCCTTGTCTTAAGAAATATTTTTATGTAACTTAATCTGAATGTTCACTGTCTTATCAAATGTGATTGCAGGAGCATATTTGACACAATTTCAATGCCAGATCTGTAAACTCCATTTTTTCTAGTATTCATTCCTCAGACCTGCACATGCCTTGTAGTAACATAAATTATACTGAATAATCATGATGTTGCACCAAAAAAAAAAAAAGCACCAGGTTGTTCAAGACCAAAAGGAGCAGGTTGGTTTGGACTCTTACCAAGGATGACTAGCCTACTTATGTCTTTTGAAATTGCAGCTCCTTCTCTTCCAGCTAAAACTAATGGTCTAGGATGGATGTATGGCACAATGATGTTACCTGCTCAGCTGGAGGGAATTCACTTCACAGATGCTTATGCATCTTGTCATGCCATAAAAATGAAACGGTATTTGGTGGATAGGATTCAAAAAAATGACAGATTTCTCAGGTACATGACAGGTGTGTCATGAAATGTAAGATCACAAGGCACCATGTACATTCCGTTTTCTGCAAGGGTAAGCAGCAGCTGTCTTACAGATGCAGTCCAGAGATGCCCACAACTGTCTGCTCTGTGTCTCTCACTCCACATTGTGAGCTACTAAATGTATCCCAGATCTCTGGAAGAACATGAAGCATAAAAGCCAAAGTACAGCATGTGCCTGGGACAGAGGAGGAGCCATCATGGGCATTGACAGGTCTCCTGGCTCCTGTAATAGCCAGGAACTGGCCAGAGGTCTCATGGGAGACTGGGGCTGGACCTGCTGTACACTGCTGTATTATTTGCCCCTAGAGGAGTGAAGAGCAGGCTGCTGCCTCAGCTCTTCTCCTTTATTTTCAGTATTAAGGTCAGATTTTTTCCTTTTCTTAACTAAAGTTAAATTAGAATTCTTGCATGACTTCAGTCTTCTTTCTGCTTTGAAAGGCTAGATTAGAAAAGTAATTTTAAAACTTTTTTGTTGTATTGGCTAAAAATCTCTTCCACTGTTTGTTTGCTTCTGGTCTTTTGTGTCTGTGTTTCTGCATGTGATCTGTGTACCTGACCTGCAAGGGTGGAATTCGGACGTAGTTTTGAGTGTCTCCCCATGATGCTGTGGTCACCACTGACAGCTCTCTGTGTCTAGCTGCAGCAGTAGTTTCTCATGCTCTAGATGAGGAGTAAATGTCTGAAAAGCAAATACAGCTGTAAAGCCTAGTGAAAGAGACATTAATTTCCTCTTTCTGAAAATGCATCATCATCCCCATTTCAAAGATAAGGGAATGTGTCTATAGAAAACAAAGCCATCTATTTAATTGTGTTTCTGTCGGAAGCGCTGTTTGGAAATGTTGGCCATTTGTGACATATTTTAGAGACCAAAGGTTTTTTTTAATAGAAAATGCTGTCAGTAACTGCAGGAAGCTTTTCTGTGTTGCACAACCCAGTTGGCTCGAACTAGATGATGTCTCTCCATTGAGACTGCTGTCAAGCCAATGGCTGATGTGCAGGCAGCACTTGGGGGTGGTCAGCAGTCACTGGAGGCCACAGATTTAATATGTGGACACCAGTAAGAATGTACAGAAATGGTCCTGGGATCCTAGATGGCATGTTTGACTACAGTTCGAATAGGCCTGTTCTTTCAAAGTATTTACTACTATTATCTATATCCTGCAGCCACAGTGACTTTCTTGAAGATAGCAACAAAAAAGGTTCACTAAATATGTGACTGATACATATATATATGTAAAATATACAGGCGTACTATTCTAAAAAAAAATCTATTATCCTTTTGCTGCTGTAACTGTTGAAGTTTAGAATAGATGGACATGTAGAAGTTACTGCTGTACTGGACACTGGTTTATGTGAGATGCCCAGACTCTCCTTGCCTGACTCTCGGAGAGATCTAGGCTTCTTAGAATGAGATGCAAGCATCCAGCACACACGGTGTGCAGCTGCCTTCTACTGGGTGATAGAAAATTGTAGCATTAAATCCACTTTTTTCACCATCTCAAAGCTTCAGGGATTTGCGTCTATCTACGTAACCCTTATTTTAGGACTTCCTCCCAAAGGCAGGTTCTCCACGTCTAACCAAAAATCTGAACTGGCACCTGATGTTCTCTTTTCTTTTCTTTTCTTTTCTTTTCTTTTCTTTTTCTTATTAATAAAGATTTGCCAACAGTTGAAGTGCAGAAACTGACAGATAATTTGGTGGGTAAGAGCCATCAGTTCATTGGTATAGAGGTTCAGAGGTAAAACCTGGAGACAGGTTTGGAGTTTGGGAGTTCAGAAAAGTTCAGTTAAGTGCCACCTGCCTGGGCCATATTAGTATTCCGGCTCTAGGCTAAAGAGGCTCGTTGTTAATTGTTTGAGGTGCTAAAGAAACGCAGGTCAAGGAGAACTCGTGGAAAAGGTGGGATGACTTAGGTGCCAGTGCTGATGTACCAAAGCGTGTAGAGAGCTTTCTCTGCATGTGGCAGAGTTCCCTGAGGCCTCAGCAGCACTCTTCGCTACACCCTGCACTACGTTCCCAGGGCACTAGAACAGCCCTTTAGATGTTTTTCATGATCCGTAGCAATGTTTTCCCTAGGCCCATATATTTTCCCTTTTGTATAGGGCTCTGCTTCCTTGCCTGAGGACTAGTTGCAGATGTCTATTTCCCTCATCCCTTTCTGAGCCCTTTTCTAAGCTTCCTTCCCTCCGCAAGCCTTTGATAGATTCCCTTCCCTTCCTGATCTGAAGACTGGTAAGCACAGCAGGTGAGGAGTGGTAGTGCTGCATCTGCTGCTAATTGGGCTCACAGGCTCATTCAGATAACGCTGGCAAGTGATGTACTGAGTTAATCAGGAGCCGGAGTTTGTAGGAGAATGTTCATATTATGTAGGGTAAGCAGAGATTTGCACATCAGCCTTTAAAACTGGAGCTTACCAAAATGAGACTGGCTACTGCTTTCTGTTTTCAGTCTCCCCATGGCCCCCATTTACCTGGGGTGTCTCGACACTTTTAACTCCGTTTATCCTCACAGCAGCCCAGGTGCTGCCATCCCCAGCTAGGAGATAATGCCTGGGCGTCCAGGAGTTAGGGAGGAGGTTACACAGCTCATTGCATTTGGTGGTGGTACTGGCTTAAGCAAATTCTTGGCTGTTTCTTCCTCCAAACAGCAGCAGGTGAAGTGCTGATTTATGTTTTCTTCTGCCACCCCTGCTAGGAGAGCAGCCATCCCTGCAAAGGGGGATGGAGAGAGGGAGCCTCATCCATCTCAAACAGCAGTGGCTATTGCTGTCTGAGCTCACCCGGCACCACCAAGGAGGTTCTTCCACCTGGCTTGGACAGCATGTTGGCTTTGCAGCCTTCCTTCTATTCCAGCCCCTGTGCCAGCACAGGCTTCCCCAGCCTTCCCTCTTCTCCTGCACTTTTTCTGCTGTAGCTAGTTGGTTGTGGATCCTTTCAGCAGTCCAATGTAAAACTACCCCCCTCTCCCCAAAATAAAACAAAAAACTTGCTTTTAACATCTCTTCATTTAGTAATTCAGTTTACAGGGTAGCGCCTGTGGGCTCTCAGGGCAGTGCAAGTGTGGAGGCAGCAAATGGCAGGCAGGGGAAAGGCAAGAACTTCTTAGGCTGACTTTGTTTTTGAAGGCAAGGTATCCGCTAACTACAGCTTCAGTGTTTTTGCCTAAGGTCACGCAAGAACGCTTGGCAGAGCAAAGTACTGAAGTGAGTCTCCCCAGATCCAGGTTACCACTCTAACTCCAGGACTGTTTTTTTTCCAGCACTTGAAAATGGTCTGAACCTCCCATGAGGTACTTTATGGGAGCTTTTTAGGCAAAGATTTTGCTCTAAAAAAGCACGACTGTTTGCTTTGTAAGGGGAAGCTCTTGTTCCTGTTTCCTTTCTGATGTATCCCTTCTGTTCTTGGCTTGCTAACTGAATGATATCACTCCCCATGCATTGGGCAAAAGCTGTTTTCCCTCTATTCAGAGATCCAGGAGGAGCAGCTGCTGCGCTGACTCTAATCTCTAGTTCTTCCCGTGCTCCCGTGGCATGCCAATGGGAGTCAGGACCGAAGAGGCGCGTGGAGAATGCAGGCGATAAAGTCAATTAGCTGTGTCATCCTTGGGTCTCACAAGCCAAGAAGTGGTTCGCAGATGTTTTTTCAGGAAGGATCCAGACTTTGTGTACAGCGTGTCCAGGGAATTGCACTCCCAGGGTCTTTGTCAATACCACCTGCGTCAGAGAAGGTGGAAATCCTCACCACCTGGTGACTTTCCTGCACCATGGTATGGGAAATGAGTTCTTAGTACATTCTACCTCCTGCCCTATGAGATGCCTGTGTTGTAGGCATGGATATGGCAGCATCTTTTCAGTTGCCTGCGCGCAATGGAAAAATTGTATGAGCAGTTCATTTCCCTTCCTTGCTTTCTTTATAGGCAGCTTCCTTCAATCAGGTACTCTGAGCTCCCCTTCATCCAGAGGACCATCATCTCTTTGGGTCTTCAGTGCTTAACTCCGCTGAATTTATGTGCATGGAAACACTTCAACTTGCTCCTCTTTTTAAATGTCCTTTTCCAATGATGATAGCTCATTCTTCTTAAAAATAGAGTAATTGCTCCAGCACTATCCACGGCTCAATTGTGCAGGTGCCTGAGTAAATTATCCCATGCATGCATCTAGCATTCACTCCAGCAGTCTTCCATAATTGACAATTAATTTGTGAATCTTTTTCCATGCTGTTCTTTCACCTTGAGTGCTGGGCGTACTGGATCTCTGCCATCTCATATTTTTTGGATAAAGTCACTGTGGCTTCTTGTCTTACAATGTCTGACTCCAAGCCAGTGCAACTTGTTGGAAAAAAAACCCTGCAAAACGCAGTGTGCGTTGGAAGATTCATTTAAAAACATGGAATAGTTGCTGGAAACAAGTCTCTGTAAAACAAAGAGAAAGTCAGAAATCTTGATCTATCCACAGATATTTCAAGGGAAGGTATTTACCAAATAATGCAATTAGTCAATGCCTTTGTCACAACCGTTGCATTCTTCATTCTTTCGTTGTGTGGAGAAGGGATGATATAAATCATTTTCTGAGATACTTAATGTCCGTCCCATTCAAATGTATGAAATTCTACCGTGGTGGTGCTTTGATTTCTAACCTTTAAAAGTTATGAGCTGTGACAGAGAAAATTATAAACTCTCATTTGTTTTGTGTGCTTGTGGGGGGAAATTCTGTCTCAGTCCAAGCACCATGAAGCCTGCAGTGCCTTAAACTGATTTATGAAACCTTTTCCTTGATTTGCTTGCAGCTGGTATGTGTAAGTCCAAATTCAGTTACCACACCTGCAGTAAATCAGCAATATATAAATGTTTCCTAACTTGGGAGAAAATACATTAGCGGTTGAATTAAACCTTTAAAAGACTCCTATTTCCTGAGCGTTAGGCTACTATAACTTATGTGTGATTTTAACACGTTCTGAAGTGTTAGGCAAAGTACAAAGAGCCACTGAGTATGTAGGTGATGGTTCTTAATGTATTTTAAGAACGGATTGCTTCTAATAAAAAGGGCTCTGTCATGTAAATGTTGATGTATCAGCTCTAATGAGGGGATTATAAAGCAGTAAGAAGTTGGTTTTGTTGTTTTCTTAACCTAAAGGACCATCTCTGCCTTTGTAATACAGTTTAGGTTTCATTAGGGACAAGGAAAAGGCTTTAGAGAATAACAGGAGAAATGAGCCAGTGTTTGCTAATAAATGCTCCTACATCTTCACCATCGCCTTCTTCCCTTTGCAGTCAGAGCAATCCCAGTTGGGAGTGCTGGGTGACCCAAAGCCTCCGCTTCCCCAGCCGCAAAGGGTGAGGATGCCCATATGCGCGGCCATACGGTAAGCTGGGTTACCCAACTGCTCAAGCACGTCCCATCTCGGCAGGAGTTAGGGCCCCAGTGGTGGAGCGGGCTGGCTTTCCGTGGTGGTAAATTTGTCCAGGCACTCGCTGCCCCGTGAGATCTGCGATCTAAGCTGCTTGTTTGGGCATTTCCACTGCGTTAAAATGAGCCAAAGCTTGAACGGTTCAAACGCAGTGAGTCTTGGGTAACCCGTGCAGTTTTGCTGGCGTGCTGTTGGCCATATGGATGGTGCTTGCATGAGCCACTGGGCAGTGGCAGAATTTGGAGGCCTGCCTTACAATTTTTTCTTCTTTCTGCTTCTGTAATTCACTCTCTCTTTCCTTCCCTTTTGCACCTCCCAAAACATATTCCAGCCAACGGATCTGAATGGGTACGGAGAAGTAAACAAGTTGCATCACTACACTAAATTGCTTTCTCTCCCCTTTCCTCCTCAAAAGCAGAGAAGGGAATAGAAAAAGATGATTAGTTGTGTCGGAGCTCCATCCTGGTGTCGTTCCCATGCCATGGATTGCTCCGAGCTGAGCATGTATGCTTTGTCTGGGATAAATAACAGTGAAACTCTGTCTCAATTTCCCCTGCAGTTTCTCCCACTTGCATTCATTTTAAAATTTCATTCCTCGCTCTCATTATTGCGAGGCCTGCTGTTTTGTGCCCAGGGGAGTCAGGTAAAACATTTTATTTACTTTTGGTTTGGTTTGGTTCTACTTTTAAATTCCTCTCTTCTTTGAATTTGTTTTTGTGTTTTGTTCTGTTTTCTAGTGACTTTGGGAGGAAGACGGGGCAGGCAAGGAGGAAGTGACATTTATACCATGTGTGAGAAGCCTTCAAATGTAAATCCATCTCCTTCAGCATTAGGTTGCTGGCTAATTCTTTCCCTATAAGGCTATCTCAGTTTGTGCTTACTGTCTCCACCACTGGTTGTAGTCTTGATCTCAAAAACATCTACATGGAATGAAGAGCACCTGGAGTTGAGGAAATTTTGGAAATACTGGATTGGTTTAATTAGTTTTTTGTTGGATAATGGATCACTTGGCAGTTTAGGGGTATCAGTCAAGCCACAACTTTGCACTCCCAGGCCTTGGCAGCAGCAATGTTTTAAAGACTTCACCCTTTTTCTGTATTAATTCTCCTTGCAGCCTTTCCAGGCTGCGTTTTCTGTTGTGCTGATGCTGTAGTTTGAGGGACCTGCCATGAACCAGATTATCGACTGGTCTGCACTAAAAATAATCTTTCAGCAGAGGGAGGAGGGGAGGAGTGGTGGGGCTTTTTCTACCTGCCTCAGTTCACCACTTTGCAGGATGACCCCACAGGTGTTTGCAACAGCACAAACCAAGGGACAACATGGTGACATGCAAGGATGGGAACAAGACACTAGAGGCTGGGGAGAGGTAGGAGCTCTGTAAACCAACCTTCCCCAAGAAATTTTGGCTTCTGACCCGGTAGCTGGTTCCTGATGCGTCTTGCTGCAAAGATTTTCACATGTTTTCACCATGCATCTCTCTAATTTCTGCTCTTGCAGCAGCTACTGTATTGGTATCTAGGTGCTGGTGCTCTATGTGTGTCAGTGCAAGTCCACCTTTGCTAGCAGTTGCTGTGGTTGCTGAGGTGGAGACTCGTCCTATTTGACCACTGTTGATCTGAGAATAACCTTTGCAGAAGGGCAGAGCAATGTGTTACACCACAGCCACTAAACCTGCAAGGGCACGTCTGTCAAAACACCCCAATAGAAGAGGTAATGTAAGCTTCCCCTTCTGCAGCGTTACTCAAAAGGGACATCGGCTGATACAGAATTTACACAGTGACTTCCAAATCAGTGACTAAATGGCTTCTGGGGTGAGGATGATGAGTGAGCATTTCCCTACCTACATGACAGATAAGGGAGGATGAGGAGGAGTTTGTGGCAGGGGCCCAGGAAACTGAGATGCTCTCTGTGTGTTCACCATGGGCAGCCCTTGTGGGTTAGCAGACCACCGGACTATCTAAATACTCTTAAGAGGCAAAGTTCAATCAGCTTTCACTCTAAAGAGCATTACCAGTGTATAACACTAATCCTATATAACAGCACTCTAGCCTGACACAGGTACCGTGAAGTAGATTTTGGTGACGTAGATTGTCCTTACCAGTTTAGCAAAGACATGAAGATGCTGTCAAAGTTGACAGGCCAGAACACTTTCTTAACTTACACTGCTTTTCTGATTGATGGCAACGAGTCTTTGCCCCCAGCAGTTATCAATAGTTAACATGCCATGAACTCTGTGATGTTAAAATGACCGCCCAGTTATTTTTGATCCTCTTGACATTTTTAGTGTTTGATTTTAGCATTTGGTATTTTTTACTGGAGGAGTTGTTTGTTTGCTTTAGCTGTGACCATTGCGCCTTGAACTTGCTCTGCTCGGTCATGGAGTGCTCGTGTTCCCGCGTGTGTTGTGCCAGACGGGGTCTAGGGGACAGCGCAGCCTGCACTCCTGTAGTACTGGGTCAGATTTCAGCTCTTCCAGCCTCTGCAGTATCATTTTGTTTTCAATTTTAAAGCATGGGGTAGAGGCAGGAGGAACTAATCTTAAAATATTCACAGATACTCACATGAGGGTTGTAGCAGAGATTTCCTAATCTTTCCCCTTTTCAAGGAAAGAAATAGAAAAAATTCTGCAGGTCACTCAAATTCTTGCTCAGAAAGCATCGGATTTATTGTTGCTGGAGACATCCTGCTGTTAGGGTTGCTGGGAAGGAGAGGGCTCAAGGCTCCTACTCATGCAAGATTGTCCTTTTTTCCCCCCATTTCTTTCATTTATTTTTCTCTCCCTTTCTATTGCATTACCATGCTCTTGCCCCCCACCCCTCCCCGGCCATGTGTGCCTCTCTGTCTCTGCATATTGTGTTGCTTTTCCCCTGCTGTGCCACTCTCTTGTGTGCAGTGGCAGCAGCAAAGGAAAATCGACTGAAACGCTGATCTCCGAAGCACTGGCACACAGTGCTTCAGAGATGAGGATTTTAGTGCATTATACCCGGCTGCTAGCAGAGCAGAGCAGTGTGACAAGGAAACACAATGCTGGAGCCAGGGGTTCTGACTTGGGGCTGTAGCCACGATCTCTCCAGACAAAGCCCTTGGTGCTTCTCCTCCTGCAAACCATTTTGGGGAGCGTGTGCATAGAGGGGCTGGAGTTTACTCAGTAGATGAAGAGGGATATCCAGAGGCAGGTTGAGAGCCTTTTCATCTAAATCACATTTATCATTTAGAAAAAAAATATATTGCAAACAAAAAGAAAAAAGTTTTTATGGCAAGATTTTTCTGACCTGTTTTTTCTGTCTACATCCTTATTCTTTCTTTTCCTTTTCTGTATTTAGCTTGCTTTATTTCCCAGAAGCTAAGGAAGATAAATATTTTTCCCCTTGTTCCCCTAGACTTACAAGCTTCTGTTGCTGCTATACCAGTTTACTCCATGTCCCAGTCTCTTCTTCGAGGTTCTTGGATGACACAGGCATTTTGGGAAATGCCGTCTAGCACAACTAAAAGTAGCCTCGCTGCTTGTCCAGTGTCCAACAAGCCTGGCTGGATTTCGCTGTGAACTTGCCAAATTGTCACCGGAGCTATTGCCCGTGTGCAGGTTCGTCTGTAAGTACCCATGGCCAATTCTGGAAGGTGGACCACAGGATTTTTTTATACTTCAAAGAAGGCCATGCTAATTAATGCCCTCAGCTAGTGTCTGCACTTCATTGATTTTGAAAGGATCATTACTTAATGACATAAAGTCATTTTAAAAACTTGGTACCCTCTAATATCTTTATCAAATATCGGATAATGACACATTTTTCGGTGTATAGTTTTTCCGTTGGCTTAAGGCCATTTAGTTATATAAATATTAACACTTTCTACTGCTAAATAGGTTTAAATCCTATTTTAAAATGTTTCTATTCAGAAGGGAAGGAAATAATATCAGGTACCGGAAGAAATTCTGTCTTCTGGAACAATGAAATTTTTCTCCAGCACAGGCAGAGGTTTGTGCTGCGTGTAGATGTCAGTGAGCATCTGTCTCTAGCTCTTGCTCTGTTCAGAATCTCATACCGCTGCTTGCTCCCAGTGTCCTATTTCTCTTCCTCCTCAGCACCACACTTGGTTCTTCTTCCCTCTCATTCTCTTATAACTTTGTCCATTGACACCAATTTCCCTCCAGCTTTCTGCTGATTTTTGCTGTGTCATTTATCCCCTGTTGTCTTCTGGTTTTACTCTTTGGCCTTGACCTGACCTTCAAACCTGAATGAGTTTTCTCTTGTTTGAAAATGGGCATTTCTCGGACCTGGGTGTTCTAGCACTCCTTTTCTGATCTCCTTCTCTTATCTCTTTTATTCCATGCTGCAGGTTTCTTCCCTGCATATTCTGTGCCTTAAACATCCCGGTCTATTTTTCTCGTCTTTGCTTGACAGAACACAGTCAACCCTAACTGGGATTTTCCCCTTTTTCCTCTTTTACTACCCTGTTGCTGTAAAGCCACAAGGCACAAACTTCAGATCCCCCCCTGGTTTCCTGCTTTTCACATTCTCAGTAGCTACTTTTAACAACAAATTTACTTTCTCATTACATGCAGTCCTGCACTTCGTGGTCTCCATAACTTCTCTGAAATTTGCGGTCTTGCCCATTGCACTGACAGATTCAGAGAGGATTTCACCTAGCTGTAGTTCATGCTCTGCTCTCTACCACCTTCTCCCAACTTCTTTTTCCTTTTCTTTCCCTGCTCCTGATTTTGTTACATTCCACTTATCATCCTCTTTTGACCCGTCTTCTCTATTTTCCATATAAAAGCAGAGTCTGGTAACTTTGAAGCATCCCACAAGTGGCCATTTGTATTTCTGTTGTTTCTTTTCCGTTGTAAACATGACAAGTCGGCACTCACCTTGCTGGGGTTAGGCACAGTGGGAAGTAAAAAATGCGAGTCCTTGAGCTCAAGTCCTCCTTAGCGTAAGTTGGAGCACACACCTGGCTGCTGTGCACGTGGACCAAGAGTCGCATGCATGTGAGCATCCCTTACCCCATCTCTGTGGCTACAGACATCCCCTCTCTCATCATTTGGAAGCACCGAGTCCCCGCTCGAGCTGTGGTGGCTGCCCGTGATCTGCTCTTGGTCCCCCTTGGTCCCCCTGGATTCTGGCTCTGAAGAGCCTCTCCTGCTCATCGTCTCTTTTTGAGAAGTTACTGAAAAAGCATCCCTAGGAAGGGAAGCAAGACAAGGAAAAGGAAAAATATCAGAGGCAGTAAAGTGGCAGAAAGGTCAAGAAAAGTAGTGATGAATTACAGCCTTTCAGCTGTAGCTGACAAGTGCACTGGAGACTGGGATGGGTGTTTCTCCAGAGGGAGGATGCAGGCCAGAGTTTCCAGTACATGCTATACCTTGTAAATAAATAAACAAATAAATAAGTAATGTGCATAGGGCAGAATTGTGAATATAATAGAATTGCAAAATAGAAAATACCTGATTTTTTTCCACAAATTGAAATGTTGTAGAAGGGGAAATCCAATTATAAAACCCTGCTTTTCACCAGAAGCAGCTTATTTTAGGTGAACGGTACCACTGGCAGGGTCGGTCCCCTGAGTGACAGTCCCCAGTGTGCTGCCAACACACACGTGACTTAGATGGATGGTGAGCTCTCCTGGGCATTATCTATTTTGCAGGATTTAGTAGCGTTTCCTAGCTCTAACATACAACACCTATCCTAGGAGCAGCCTGGCACCATGTTCACCATCCCTCGTGTGCCATGTTTTCCGTGAGAAGGAACAGGGACCCTGACGTGGGTGCCTGTTGGGGACCCGCAGTGTCGTGGTCCAGAGGCAGCTGGAGCACGTGATGCAACTGATGACGTATTTGAAGAGTGTGAAAATGAAGAATTGCATTGGAACTTTGCTCCTTTAAGTGAAAGATAGAAAAAAAATCTTGCAACTGAGTATTTTTTACACTTGATTAACCCTCATCAGAGATAATCTTGTTTGTATGTGGTATCCCATCTAAGATGCACATCTGACCCGTAAAGGTGCAGGACCATTGCTATGAGGAAGGTGTTCAAGATCAGGTTGGACAGGGCTCTGAGCAACCTGGTCTAGTGGGAGGTGTCCCTGCCCATGGCAGGAGGGTTGGACTTAGTTGATCTTTAAAGGTCCCTTCCAACCCAAACTATTATGTGATTCTGTGAAAACCATCATGCCAAGGAGATGTGCTAGTGTTGGTTTTGCCTTGCATCAAAGGGAAGATGATGTAAAGAGGATCCCGGGTTCTTTTTTTGGTACCTCATTCAAGTTACTAAGGTAAAATTGTGGTCAAGCTCAACACCCCGTGCACAAACAGTGAAGCCCAAACACGTGCACTAAAATCTCATAAAGTGTGTTTGAGTCACTGTGCAGCACATCTGTGTCTTCAACAGGTATATGTGATCAAAAAATGGCACATTCTCTAAAAAACACACCTATACAACACTCTCTGTGAGCAGCATAGGGCCCTGCACTTTGGGCTGCTGTGTAGGCAGTGCTGGGGCTTCTCGTCATAATGCAGAGATGGAGAGAGGAGGGGATGAGAATCCTGTTGCTTTTGCGTGTGTGCTTTTAAAAAATAACTGGTGCAATATATGGGCCAGGTAATGATTGCTTAGTGCTGGCTCTGTTTCGGTGCTCACTCCTGGCTACCCAAGAGTAGTTTTTAGGGTTCTGCCTCTGGTCCCTTAATTTAGATGGTCCTTTGGGAAGACCCTACACTGGGTATTAGCAGCGCAGAGCTCGTGCTTGCTCCATAAAGGTTGCTGCCTGCCATCGCGACGGGTGAGAAGCCGATGTACCCTCTGGCCTCAGGCCAGCTCAGGACAAGCTTAGTAATACCCGACACAGCATGGTCTAGTGGCCTCAAATCCTACGAGACAGGGAATAATCTGCAGCATGACGCTGATTCTCTCTGCACCCGGCAGGTCCTGCTGCCTGTTCTGCACTGGGGACCGGTCACCATATGGCTGTTAAGCTCGCTGCTGTTTGCCTCTGCCCAGGGCCTGATTCTACAGGGCAAATACTGTGTGGGGGTGAAGGGAAGCCCCAGGGCTTGCTTGGTGCAAGCTGGACCAGTTCTTGCTCCCAGCAGAGAGGACGGTGTTGATGCAGTGGGCTTACAGCTGCAAAGGAGGTGTGGGTACTGTGGGATACAGGATGGAGTGGCCTGCTGCTGTTCCCACTGACATTTCCCGGCGGCACAGGGAGGATTGCTGTGGGGAGTCCGGCGGTGCCATTGTTGCTCCCTGCCTGCTCTCACTCTGCCAGATTAATACAAAGGAAAGGCTAGAGGGGTGGCCCAAATTGTGCAGAGCCAACAGGTCTACTCCCGGCACCGCCCCGACTGTGCACCTGTAAAACCAGTTTATTTGTGCCTGCTTGCTGGGCAGAGCTCAGCGAGAGTTTGTGGGCAGTCAGACCTTGAGCTCACATCACTAGCTATAAACTCTGGGAAAGGCAGGATAAAAACAAAGCAAGAAAAAAATTCCAACCCCAAAAAGCAGCTTGCTTGAGAGGATGGGAAAACAATGCCAGACTTTTCCAGAAGCTGATGTCTATAAAAGCAAAAGGCAGGGGTTCTTTGATCCTTGTGCTGCCAGGGAGCGATGCAGAGAGGTCAGAGCTGCTGGGGCACACACGGCACTGGGCTGTTGTGCCGCTTTCTCAGGAGATTTTCCTGGTGCCACGCTTTCTGGCAGCACTCTGCCTCCTGCCAAACTGTGTGTGTGGCAGCTTCAGACCACTGGGATGGGATGGGCGCGGGATGGGTTGGTCTGGGCATCCCTGGAAACCTTTTCAATGCTCTGCAGCTGGTCGGTCTGCGAGACTTCACGGCTTGAAGACTGAAAACCGTGTCTGTAATCTGACCTTTATTCACATACCATTTATTCACATGCCCAGAAGCATCTTCTTTTTTTTTCTTTTTTTTTTTTTTTCCTTACTGTGAAAGAAAAATATCCATTTGCTCAGTATCTTACGGATAGATGCTGTCCTGCCTTGAGGTGCTGTGATTTGATGCAGAGAAGCTGCTTCCAGAGGAAAACTTCCTGTGATGGGCTCAGACGATGCCAAATTGCTGGATCAGATTTCCCTGAGCTGAGCAAGGGTCTAAGTGCTGGTCAGACTGACACCGCTGCTTCTCACGGAGGTGGTGATACAGCCACACAAAGGAGGTTTCTGATTTTTAATAACCGATTCAAGATATAGAAATAACTATTTTTATTTATTTTTAGTTTTATTTGTGCCATATACACATATATAGTTATAAAAGACCCAACTCTGCTAAGATAATGATATTGGAGAGGGATTCTCCAATGGTTATTTTTCTCCTACATCTGAAAACAAGTGCATTAAGCTGCAGGTCATTTTTAGGAAATCCCATGAGCATCAGAGTAAGGTATCCCATGTTTATTAGGCCACCGTCTTCACACACTTTAGCCATGTGCATGGCAGCCTCTGGTCTTGCTACTTGTTTACTCACATATTTGTGCTTCAGATGTACGTGCAGACTTTTTTTTTTTTTTCCACTGTCAAGGGGCTGAGTGCTTCCAGAAGGGACTGTATCACTGCTGTTGGGGCCTTTCTGCAAGTGGCTGTAGTGGATGATGAACACAAACCTACTAAATAATGAAACGTGAGATTCCCTATCGGGTAACGTTGTGCTGCTAATTCGGGTGTGAGGGAGACGGTGAGGTCATGGGCACGGGGTATGAGGAGATACCAGTGAGTAAGCAGTGAGGGAACAGTCAGCAGTGTTGGTGGTTTAATTTTTGTACAGAATATACAGGCAGAAACATATATTTTAGTGATTGCTTTAAAAAAGCCAAAACAGCTGCAAGGCAGAAAACTGGCTGCCAGAAAGTCTTTAAATATAGAGGGAGTTAAATCCAGGTGATGTGGATGGGGTCAGATCTGCTCTTAATGGCATTTTCCCTTTGTAATGCCTGAGAGTTGGGTTTTTTTGGACTGCCTTTTTTTTTTAATGTTTCTGTGCAGACACTATATTACATTGGCATTGATTCACTGAGTTTATTTGTCAGCAGTAAAATGAATGAAATTCTAGAGGTACAATTTCAACCAGCTGCTGTTGTTTACTAGTGAGACTACCAGTGACCCTTAGCATCTATAAATACTTTACTGTGAATTAAATGCAGTGAACTATCCAGTAGTTTTTATCTTACTCATGTTTCCCAGATATTTCTTTTGCTCAGCCTTTTTTTTTTTTTTATTATTGTTATTTTCAGTCTCATCTCCACTGCTTCGAGAAAAGCCAAACATTAAGAGGAAGATTTAATTTCTAGTGAACAGTAGACTTGGTCATTCGTTAAAAGACTCATCAAGTTGTTAGACCGTGTGAAGATTTTTCTCCGGTCTGTGTGGTGCTGGCTTTCGGTAATGGCCTTTTAAAGTGAAAATTCAGATGTAAAATATCTGAGCATTATTTTTAGCTCTCCTGAGCTCATCATTCTTATTAAGGAGAAAGTTGTTTGCAGTCATTGATTAGTTGCAATTGTAAGCTCTGAATAGCTTTAGGCAATATTGCAGAAGAACTGCAGTTTCTAATCCCCTTTTTCAGGGTTATGGTTTGTGTTTTTTTTCCCATTTCACTAATTCACGTGGATCAGTAGGTCTTCCAATTTACCACAAGAGATGAAAGCAAACACTGTTTTTGCTCAAGCCTGCTTCAGCCTTATGATCCACTATGAAAGGATTTGCTCCTCGGTGGTCCAGCCTCTCGCCAAGTAAAATTCACCCGGTCCCTCTGTGGTGCTGAGCACCTTGATCTACAAGACCATTACTTCCCCTTAGACAAAAACTTGGACATCACCAGCCCATCAGAACTTCTCCAGGCCTTATTAGCTTCTGTTGGAGATGCTGGGTTGGTTGGATGTTCAGCTTTTCAGTTTGGTATGCTGAACTCACATCTTTCTACTCTTGCTGCTAGGAAGGAGGTTCCAAATTTGACTTTCATGCTGCAGAGCAAGCTGATGTCTCCTTGTCTGGCCTGACACCTCTAGAAATTGGTGTGGATACTGTCAACACCACTGGGTTGAGCAAAATCTCTGACAAAAAGGCAGTTTCAGTGCCATTCATAAAAAAACCCAAACAACCAGATGGAGGATGTTGCTCTGTGTGGGTCTGTGATGGGATGTGAAGGGAGATCTCACACCTCTCAGCAGAGCACTGTGAGCACCAGACAGCCTCTGTCAATCTCTGCCAGTAAAGCTCTTCCACTTTCCATAAGGTGTTTCTTAATTTATACAGTCAAAGTGAATGAGAGGCTTCACTGCCTCAGGATTGGGGCTGCTAGTGGTGCCGCTGGCTGTTTCTCTCTACGTTATATGGAGCAGAGACACGTCCAAAAGGGAAAACTGGGAAGGACCCACCTGAGAAAGGGTGGGAGTTACCCAGGAGCATCTCTGTTTTTACTAAAACTGAGCCCAAACCAAACATTTTCTTATAAAAGAAGAAAACATATTTTTTCCTTATGTTTTATTTTAGTCAGCCACCTATTTTGTTTCTAACCCCAATTATTCATAACAGCCCCAACTGCTGCAGGATTTGAAGTTAATAAACGCATAAGGACAGGCGGTGCAAAATTTATACTGATCAAAATGATATACGGAGACACACTGGGACTATGGGAACCAAAGAAGCAACAAGATTTGGGGTTCAGCTGCTTTTTGATCCCAGGCAATGGAGATTTTTCTTCACCAAAATATATATTGCTCATTTTCCAGTCAACTGTTGTTACAGCCTTTTCTTTGAACTTTCCTACAGGGAAATTTTTTCAAGCTGCATCTTTTCTTTCACTGACAAGCACATCTTTTGCTTTGTAGAAACAGTGGGGTTTACGACAGGGTAACTGAAGTCGTTTGAGGACTTACTCTTGCAGTCTGCTCTCTTGATTAAATGGCTGAATTTGGAGATATGATTTACAATTGTGTTCCTGAATTTCCTACATTAAGAAGTACAAAAGCTGCTTCCAAACTTTTCCCGACGAGAAATTCTCCTTAATTCTGCCACTTGTGTCCTAAGTATAAAGAGAAGCATTTTCTTTCTCTGATGATCTTTGCGGTGTCGCAAGGAGGAAAAAGCGATAGTAGTCTCTGGAAACAGAGAAGCTTATTGCTGTTTGCTAGTGTTTTAAAATAGGAAATTAATTCTAAGCTATTTTGCCCAAATGGCTGACCTTTGTCTTTTTACCTGCAATTAAAAAAAAAAAATCAACATTTGTTGAAGGGAAAAGAGATAATTATAGTAAAATTATTGTTATTCTCTTCTTTTAAAGACAAAGAAAAATCCAGCAGAACAGATGTGAATCTGCAGACCTGTAGTATTTAACAATAATTGCTGTACCTGATATAAGATGGTATTTCTTCCCTCTGTAATTTCAGCGTAGTTTTTCTTGTGTGTTTCCAGGACAGTGGTGCTTTTTCATCAGGTTTTTCGTAGCCTAGTCCATGTTTCCTGAGCTCGATTAATCCTTTTTTTTGGAAGTGGCGTGCGTGCTTTTATTCCCTGCGTTGTTATCACAGCAGGAGGAAGGGGAAAAGTGTGATGATGGAAGAATTTTAACGTTTATGTATGCCACACATGAAGTTAGGGATCCCGTGAGATTTGTTTGTGTTCTTGTATATGTGTGGATGAACATCTGTGGAATGACAGCTTAACAACTTCCTTCTGACATTATAAAGGGGCCATAATGGTACTATATCTATTTTTTTTTTTACTTAGCTTTTTTTGTGTGTTAACTCTTCAGTTTCCCTGCTAATTTCAAGCCTTATTCACTCCATCCATCGAAAACAGGGTTGCATCGTCTGGGAGTCAATTAGACCTTGAATTAAAAATAATAATGTCAGAATACTAAGCCTGGATCTTCAGGTAACAAGGGGCTAAATTTGGGCTCCTTCCCTATTATTTCCTGTACTAACTTGCTTGCTTGAGACGTGGTCTTTTTCCTTCCCCTTCTAATCTCCTCCTCCATGGTCTGAGTGCTGTTCTGCAGGTAGTCTAATTGTCAATTATACCTCAACAACCTGAAGATGCAGAGGTGAATACGCCTCATTGCTTTGTGTCTGATAGAGCAGACATAGATTTCAGAGAACAGAGAAATGTTGAAATTCACCATGAAGTTTTCAGGCTGTAATGCCTGGGAACGCCAGAATGGGAAAGGCTCGCCGGTCTCACTATCTCCAGTCACTGCTGGAGGATCTCCATCCTTTAGTAAACAGTTCGAATTCAATCTTACAGCCTGGCTTGCTTTGTCTCTTTATCTCAGCTATTTTTGCACCGTGTGAATTAAGTTTGCATTAGTGGTACACAAATTAGTATAAATGTAGTGTGAGTAAAGTTCAGACTGGAAATGGGAAATGGGATTTGAAAGCAGCATTTTAACAAGTTTCTACCTTAACTTCCCAATAGGAATAATAAAGACCAAAAAAGAAAAACCAACCCCAAAACCCCAATAACAACAGAATGCCTCACAATCTATTTTTGAGGGCCTGATCCAAATCCCAAAACACAAACCTAATCAACTTCGTAATGATTAGAAAGTCTAATGTACTTTCCTGGTAATCTCTGCCTCAAACCCTTAATTTCTGTCTGAACTATAGCAGATCTTTTAGGACATTAACTTGTCTCGTTTACAAATTCTGAGCGACCAAAAATCCTCACCATTCTTAGGGATTTTTTTTCCTGGTGATTAATTACTACATGAAACCACTTGGTATTTAATGTGTATTAACAATTTCTGTCTTGGTTTTAATTTTGGTTTTGTCTTCCCATTGAATCTTCTTTTGATGGATTAAAGACCCATCTTTAGATGTGGTGATCAACTCCCCGTGAACCTTCTTCTCAATGAGATAGGTTGTGTTTCTTAAGTCTGTCATTTATAAAGCGAGTTTTCAGTGCCTTTGCAGATTTAAATTCACTGTTTTAAAACACAGACGGTAGTACTGGCTTTACTAATTCTCTATGCTTTTCCTATATAGTGAAGGGTTTTATTCAACCTTATAACTGCGACATTGCATAGAAACCTAATGCTCAGTTGGTAATTTATGATAACCCCTTCTTAGCGATGGTGCATTGATTTCCCTAGCCTCTTCTAAGGGAAGAAAGAGTGGCTTGAATATTAGAATTCTTCTACCACGATCGCTCTGTTTAATATTGCTTATCATAACCATGTAAGCTCTTGAGACCTATTTGGCACAAAGTTGCTAGAAACTTTGGAAAACACATAACAGCTTCCAAGTAAATAGTAGTATACCCAGAACTGATACTTCTTAGATTAGGCAGTTCAGCTTCTGCATGTGAGGCATATGTGTTTTTGCTAAAAATCCTGCCATAATTTTCTGCTTCAGGAACTGAGAGTTGCTAACAAAGTTTAATATGCAAAGCTGAAAATCTACATTTAAAAGCCCTTTTAATGCAAAGACACAAAAAATTAGCAGTTTTTTCATAAGTGAATGTGTAACTTTAAGAAAAAATTGTACAAACGGTATAAATTGTGTACGTAGCAATCGTTTTGCTCAACAGCATAACATGGGAGACTTGGAGCTCCCATTGAGGAGCAGCACGGGAGTCTCTGGAGCAGCATCCAGCTGCCCTGCGTGACTCCATAGGGCAGGCACCACAGAAACACCATCTCTAATTGAAACTCTGTGGGGAACGAAGGCGGGCAGAAGGTTATCATCAGAAGTGGAATTTGGCCAGGATACCTGGGGTTAGTGCTGCTGCTCCTGGGATAATTGCCAGCAGCCTGACCGTAGCGTTCGGCATCTCTGCTCGACAGCTCATCTGAAAAAGAGTCATAAAAACCGATTCAGCCGTAAGCACACAACAGGAGCCACCTGAGATAAATAATTTAACTTTAATGCCAATTATTTTTCTTCGTAAATGGCCTTAATGTCTGCTGTGCTATATAAAGGTTTTCTGATATTCATTATGAAAGTTGTATGTAATGTATTTTAACTGAACCTAGTTTAAGAAGTGAAATGCGTGGGAACACGCAACCCAAGCAGAGCTCCTAAGTCTCCGAGTCCTGGCTAAGAGATATGGCCGTGTTGTAGACTTACCATCCTCTGCTGTGAAACTCTTTAGCTTAAAACTGCTGTTGGAAAGCTATACCCTTTTCTTCTTTCTTATGGTTAGAAGTCATTTTCTGATTTCTTACTCAGCTCTATTCAGAGGAGGTTTGTACCACTATTTGTCAATGTTATTTTTCTGTATCTCGTAAAGTAGAGTACCTCAATTCTAGGTTATTTTCATCAACCATGAAAGAAAATACTGTTTTGTGTCTGATAATCGTTACCAGATGAATGTTTAAAATAGTCTGGAACACCAAGTACTCAGTTTGTAATGAAAAACTCAACTTTTCATTGGAGTAGAAGCTACTACAATTTCCAGTAATAGTTTTGCTATCCTCGCATGCTTGTTCTGACTCCTCTCATCTCGTAAGACCAGAACTCAGAAGCTGTGTCTCATTCTGCTTTTTGAGGCTGAATGTCTCCTTGCTGGAGTTCTGAATGTTTAGATGTGACTTTGAGTGGTGGCATTTCACACTGAGCTTCACCGTAAGTCTTTACCCAAACTTTTTATTCAAAAGCAAACCCTGGTTTTATTTCAAGGAGTTTTCTTTCCTGGTCTATGAGTAAAAGGTGCTGTAGCAAATTTGTCTTGCTACACAGCTTCAGTTGCAAACCTGCTGCTTCTTATCTAAAACTCCAGAGCTGAGCAGGACCCCTATAATAATGTGTATTAATTTGACCCTGCGACTGCATTAAAATAAATGATGCGTTCAGATTTTAACCCTGAAAATATGTGCATCAGAGTATCAAGAATGTGGGATCGATAGTTGTCTTTTCTGTACTTAACAAAAATGTTAACATCCCACATTTAAGGTTGGATTCAGCCTTGAAATTTGGTGATAAGTGAAGTTTCACTTTTCCCTTCCCTGGAATTTTGGATTTGTTTTCTGCAGAAGTTTTAGTATGCAGTTGCGCTAGGAGGTTATTTAAGAATAGTCCTGGTTTCAGCTGATTTCCTTTAGCAAATAATTTTGTGTGCTTCGCTTTGCTCTAGCAATTTCCATAGCCTCTCCGATAAAATACTAAAAAGGATCGCATAAACTTTACCCCTCCCCGTAACATTTAGCCTGTCTATTCCATTATAGCAAAATATTGCATTTTACATGCCAAGCCTTAAAACCTTCTTTCTAAAAATGGTAACTGTATTTAATAACTAATTGCTCTAATGATCCTACAGAAGTGCTCGAGACCTGTTTTAGTAGTGGTGTCAATTACAACCATCTGCACGATGAATAAAGGAACCGTGGCCCAGCTGTAGAGTTGAAACATGTTGGCATTTTCCTACGGGCGGCCATATGGTACTTAACGAAAGCGAATTGTTCACACTGCAAACAGCTCTGCTCCTGATGAATGATAACGTTTTGTTCTGGAAAATGGTTCCACAAACACGAGGAGTATTTTTAAATGCTGGAAGTGTGTCTGTAAGTGACAGGCTATAAATGGGAAGGTCTTTGGAAGGAGGAGAGGGGGATGAAAAAGGAATTGTTTCATTTGCCTAGGGGTGTTCTAGCACAGCATTCCTATCTCTTAATAGCAGTATCTTTTTTGTGCATACAGAGCCCTGAATCTGTAAATTTTATTTATTTTGGTAAGGAAGAAGATAATTAGAAATGTAACTCTCATTTGCCATCAGCATGCCCGAGCTTGAAGCTGGTGTGAGCTTTAAAATAGTGAAGCTGAAGCTGTGAAGAATTAATAACTCTTTGCCTCGCGTGTGTGCAGACATTTTCTTACCCTTGGAAAAGGAGCTTCAGAGTTGTAACCGCAGCAAGTATGTGAGCACACAGGTTGGAAACTGGTCCTGGCTTCCCAGCACTTGGTGCTAGTCAGGGAAAAAAAGGGCAGATAACAAATCAGCTGTAGAAAATGTCTTCCATTGTTTTTTATTAGAAACAGAAATAGGTTTCTTTTTTCCCAATACACGTGACTGTCAAAGAATGACTCAGTGAACTCATCATGAGATTAATAACTCTTTACCCCCCAAATCATTAGCCCCAGATCTGAATTGAATCAACAACAGGCTGCTGCCATTTCATGGTTGAGAGGCAACCATTTGGGTAGTGAGTTTGGTCTCAGTTCAGTTCCTAGTATCCGTCTTAGAGAAAGAAGTAACTGCTGCTAATGACCCAAATTGATCATTTTATTATCTGGGAAATTGATTTTTCCATGTGGCTTATTGCTTCTGTGCATGAGATGTAATCAGAAATCTTGCATCATCTGAATTCCTGTTTGGTTGATTAATAAATACCTAATCTGGGGATTTTTGTTTTGTCATGCATGTTCTTTGTAAATGGAGTTTGAGGATTGTTTCTGAGGTTTTGTGCACAGGTCTCACGGAGGTAGTTCCTTGCAGTGAGGTACTTTCTGCCTTTTGCTGAGAGAGGACTGTTTCCATCTGCCAGAACTCCTGTATGTTTGCAGGGATTGGAGCTGCTTAAAGCCTCTTGATAGATTTTGCAGTAGTTTTGCAGAAACAATGTAGTAAAAATCTCACCAACATGTGCCATCCGAGTTCTCATTACCTGCGTGACGAGCTATTTGCACATTCACAGCAGCAGTAGGGCTACAACTCCGAAGCCCCATGATCTTGGACTAGGAGCATGTGTCGCTTGAGCTCAAAGCAGATTTTTCATAGCTCTCAGCAGCGCAGGGTGGATAATGCTGCTGATAAACCCCAGGTAATGAAACCATGGGCCCCACTGCTAATACCTTCAAACTTAAAGTGTAAGAATTTACACAAGGACAAAAAAAAGCTCCAGTATCAGCTGGGATATATTCTCTTGCAGCCTCCTTGCAAGACTGTGTTTTTATCTGACTCCTCTCCAGAAATCATGATCTTACATTATAGGTGTAGCTGAAACTCAGGCAGGCATCCAAATACTGGTGGGGTAAAAACTCACCATGATGCCTATGAAACATATAGGGCTGTGATCTAAGAGGCATTAAGTAGCTAATTGCAGCACATTGTGCCCTGTATCCTTCTTGCGATATGATCTATTACAGCAGTGCTGTCTGATGCAATAAATCTTCCTCACTTTTAATTAATAGTTGTTCATCTGTACTGCAATAATTTCAAGTAATGTTTACATTAAAATGAAAGCACAGGGCGGGGAGGGAAAAATATCTCCAGGCAAGAGCGTAGTAAAAAAAAAAAACAACCTTTTCATCCAACTAAGAAGCAAACACTTTAATTTGGGAGCAACGCATTTGGTGTGTGTTTTACAGAGGAAGGCATAGCCCTTCCATAAGAAGCCTGCTTTCTAAATCAAACTCAGATAAGATGTGTCTCTAACTAAGACCCACAAAATTATTTAAGGTGTAATTCTGCATTGCATTTTCTCAAGGCAGTGCTAGTTTCAGAGGTTCCTGCAGCTCCTGCCTTGCAGTTTACAGCCTGTCCTTCTTCCTCCCTCTGCCTTCTCACCCCTTCTGTGCAACTTCTCCTTCACAACCACCTTATCCATTGGAGAAATTATTTTGACTTAAAATGCTGAAACAAAAAGAAAGGTAAACCTATGGTTCCTGAATGTAGAGATGTGTATTATCTTGAAGGCAAGGTTGTGAAGCTTATAAATATTACTTACCTGATGTGTAGCATGCTAATTGTGTTACAGGTTTCCATGATGTTTGCTCCTGAAGGGAAAGAGTGAAAAAATCACAAATCACAGATACTCGCAGTATGGGCTCCCGGGTCTGCCGATAGCGTGCAGTGCTTGCTCAAAAGGCAATCTGCAGAAAGCTGATTAAAGGGAAATATCACAGTGATAAACTTTAGTCAACATGTTTAAGCAAAATGTGTTGGAGGACCCAGCTCGAGATGCTTAACTGAGTCTCAATATTTGGTGTATTTGTTGTTGCTGTTGTTCACTCTTCTGAATTCCTGTGACTTGGTGCTAAAAATGGATTGGTGAAAGCTGGGATTGTTGGTTTGTAGCCATGTGGTCATGGAGTGGAACCTGAAAATGTCACCCAATGAATATTTTAAGCATAAGAGCATTTGAAATCAATAAATGAATAAAGTTCCTGAATCTGAATGCTTGGATCTCAGTTCAGCTGGCTCAGCATAGGCATCCAGTGCCATTTAAGATACCTCAGGGTCTCCCGTCCTGCCTCCAGCTTGCCATGCCAGATGGGTACGGGTTTCCTGGAGGTCTGTTGTTGTATTCGCTTTGCTGACTCTGTGAAGACGTCTTGTATACCCTGGAGTGTCTCAAATGGTGCTAAATGCCTGTGTTTAGGCAACTGAATCAGCCCTTTACATTGGAGAGCAGTGCAGCCCATCTCAACTGTTCATATATACTCAGCATGAAGGAAACTTTCTAATTCTCATTTCAGGTCCACATTGAAATGTTAGTTTTGTCTGATTTCCACGGGGAGGTTCAACAGAGCATGTCTGCCCATCAGGGACTGCATCCGTACAGTAGACTGTCCAGGCTTTAGCACTGTCCTACAGACACCCAAGTGTTGTTGTGGTTCTGGGCATGGCTTTGGCATCCTCAAAAGACAGGCTGGTGAAGTACAGGCTAGAAAAATGGACAGAGGTGGACTGAAAATTAGTGGTGTGCCCCACGGGGAGAAATAACCCCCGCACCCATACAGACTGGGGCTGGCCATCTGGAAAGCAACTCTGCAGAGAATGACCTGGGCGTCTGGGCCACAAGCTGGCCATGTGCCAGTAATGTGCCTTTGTGGCAAAGGTGGCCAGCAGCCTCTTGGGCTGCATTGGGAAGAGTATTGCTGGCAGGTCAAGGGAGGAGATCCTTCCCCTCTCCTCAGCCCTGATGAGACCCATCTGAGGTGCTTGGTCAAGTACTTGGGGAGGAGTGAGGAGGAGAGAGTTGAACTCTTCTCTGTGATGCTCAGTGATAGAACAAGAGGCAATGGACACAACCTGAAATATGAGAAATTCCATTTAAACGTAAAAGAAAACTTTTTTTTTGTTGTTGTGAGGAGCGTCAAACGCTGGAACAGGTTACCCAGAGCAGTTGTAGCGTCTCCATCCTTGGAGTACACAAAACCTGACTGGACATGGCTCTGCTGTGGTCAGGGTTAGTCTAAACTATCTCCAGAGGCCTTCCAGCCTCAGCAGTTCTGTCTTGTGTGGGATTCTGTGATGTTTAAAGCTTAATCAAATAAAGGATTTGGAGTTTAACAGCTCCTGCTATGTGTCAGAGGTCGTTCCAGTGATGTGGCAGCAATTCAAGCTTTTCTACATCCAGGCGTATGAGGAGTTCAGTTCCTGCAAAAGATGCTGTGATCTTTGGTGTGATTCCATTCCAGCCTCTGCTGAATGCATTAGGAGTTGCAGTGATCCTCTTCTTCACAAGGAGTGTAAGTTGTGGTTGGAGAAACTCTGCTTTCCTCACTCCATAGCAATGCCTTCATGTGTAACCCAGACTTCCTTCGTCTGGTGGGGGAGGCAAACACATCTCTATGCTGCAGTATTGAAACAGTGTTGTTCAGTGTTTTGGCCTCCAAATTTAGGTTTAATCACTGAAAGTTCCTTTTCTCGCTCATGCTTTAAAAACAAATTTTTAGCAAGATGGAAAGATTGAGCCAATGGAAGATATTTTGTTTGGACTTGAACAGTTTTTCCACATACTGAAGGAATGCCTTCTCTGATTGAGGGAGAGCTCTCTTCCAGTTTCCTTTAGGAAAATATTTACAATTGTTGTTTCAGTTTGGAAACCTCTTCCATATTATGGCACTTCAGCTACATTAAATATTTAAAAAAATAATGACTGTAGAGCTGTGCCGTTGCATAAAAGACAGAAACTGAAACCACTTATGAATAGAACTGGAGCTGACTAGTTTATTTGCCAAGCAGAGTGAAATGCAGAAATAAAACAGCTAATCAGTAGTTATCCTGGAATCATGCTTATTTTAAATAATCAGTGTATACACATCCCAGAGTATTGTAAAGAGAAGAACGTAATATTATACGTACTTAATGAATCCAAGTTTGTTTTGGATGATAGTACTGGGACAGATGAGCTTCCATTCACTTTGTGTGAGTTTCTGCTCCAGTTTTAAAGATTTTTTACTTGATTTCGAAGACAGGAACTGTACCATCTTTGCTTAGGCATGGAGTGTACAACACTTAGATGCTTTCAGCAATGTAAGTTGTTTCTGATTTGCAATTATTCACCTTGAAGCAGGACACCAAATAAGCCGCAGGAAGCCTCAAAGTGATGGCAGGGGTGTTCTGCTTTGGAGCGTGTTGCTGAGGGTTGTTTTCTTACAAGAGAAAACCAAATATGACAGAACTGAATTTAACACATAGCAAATAGTCATTGTACTCGGGAATGTTTTATAGGTTTAATCTTTATTCTCCTTTGCTTTAGCCTGGCACGCTGAAAGTAGGATGATGCTGGCCTGATGGTGGCTCTGTGCTGTGGTATAGGTTGGCTCGCAGCTGTTCTTACTTGTGAGATGTTTGTTTAACCAGCAAAAGTCAAGCCCTGAATGTTGTTTGAATAAAACTATGGTGTAGGTGAATTTGCTGCCATTGGTTGGCCGAGTAGAGATGAATACACATATGTATTTTTTCAACAGGGTGAAAGTCACCTTTGTTGAAGAAACCAGCGGTTGTCGTCTTCTTGGAGTTTCAGTTCTGATAAGAGCTGCTGCTACTGGGGTTGAGTATCACGCCAGCCTTTCATTTTCTTGCACAAAGCTCAGCCTACCCTTTTGAGCCCCATGCTGTCGCATCCCAAACGTCCTACCTTCCTGTGTAACGCCAAGGAGAGCAGTGGTGGGAGGCACTGCAGTCTGCCAGCTCCTGAGCTCTCCAGCTCCTCTTTGTTTTCTTTTTTTGGGGGGAGACTTGGGCATGTTTTGGAAACTCTGTAGATGAGTCTCTCCATCCGCAACAGACAGGGACTCCTGAGATAGAATAAGACAGTTGTTTAATGCAGTGGAGCAGCACAAAGTTAAATTTAGGTGAGCAGCAGAGAGCTTTGTATTCAATCAGCTGTTGATGGAATTGGAGTAACCAAAACTCCGACTGACAGAATGGATGCTGAGTCCAGAGAAAAAGGTAACGGTGTTGTGCAAAAGAGTCAGGGAAAGGTGTCACTTGCCCTTGTTTATCATTTTTTTATTAGTAGTAAACGATTGAATAATTGACTATATTTTTTCTTTACTTAATCCTACAGAAAATCCCCCAAGCCAGGATCATGGATGAAGATCACCTTATGTTAGGTGGTGTGTGCACACAGTAAAACCAGCATTCAGGCTCACTCCAAGTATCCTGTGTGCAAAGTGTAATACAGGAAAGGTGGGCTGGAGTGTGGCAAAGGGTCAATACGTGTGAGAGGAAACACAGCAAAGCAATTACTCAGAGGGATAAGCAGGAGTCAGAGCGAACTGTCAAACAGTTGCGACTTCTGTGTGTGGCACCAAATATTTTGAAAGTAAGGAGAGGTTTGCTTTGGTCTGCCCTCTTACAAACTGTTCTGCGAATATTTACAGGGAGTGTCAGCTAGAAACAAGTGACGTTGGAGCGTTGTGCTGAGATGGTGAGGGCTGGCATTGCTGATCAGAGGTGGGAGTCAGCGTGCCAGGAGTGCAGAGGGGATGACAGTCCGAAAGGACACAGAGAACAAAGATGCACACGCTGATGAATGGAGAAAGGAGAGGGTGAGCAGTCCGGGAAAATAATCCCTGTAGCAGTAGTTTGAAGAGGTCACCAGGCTCCCTCCTTGCAGCACTTGACCTTGATAAGGTTTGAGATTTCCAGGGAGACAGCCCAAGTGACACAGCTGTATCTGTGATGAGGAAGGAGACTTTGTGGGATGTTGTGACTTTTCCTAAATCAGCCAAGCTGCATGCGTTTCATCCCAAGGAACATAAAGAAGCTATTTAAAAATTGATGTGCATACATTAGACCTGTTCCCCAGCCTTTCTCTCCTACCCTAGGTTTCACAAGTGCTGAGTGAGAAATCAGTATAAAATTACTTTGAAGAGAAAAAACTAAAAAGCACTTTCAGCTGATCAGAAATACCAGTATCACTTTTACAACATTTGGACAAAGCACATATAATTGACACAGCACAGTGGTAGCACGAGGACTCATTTTTAATGCACTTGGGGAAGGAACCATGAGATACACTGATACGATACAGAGAAGTTGACTTGTTATAGCCAAAGCTGCATCCAGGTTCCACAGACCAAATCTAACCCTCTTCTTCCACAACCTCCTATAGCTTTTACTAGGAAAAAAAATAATATTATTGTGATAACTGCCAGGCTTACTTTGAAAAATATTACTAGAATTTGTCTTCAGATTTCAAAGAAAATTAATCAAATTGGTTTTTATAGTCCAGTTAAACCTGCAAGGAGGATAAAGTGGGATATACACTGTATTTTTCCTTCTTCATTTGCTTTATTGTTTAGCTTTCAGTCTCATATAAATGTCAACCAGAGTGTCCATCCAAGACTCTGGATGCCCCTGATGTATGTTGTAATATATGGGAATGTCACAGATACAAAATAAAACTGGATAATTTAGTGATCCTGTGAAAAGGCATGTAAGAGTGGTTTGAGGGAAGGTTGTATTTTTGTTTAAAACAGATAGTTTTAGTGTCTTTCCGTGGCAGAAGACGATAGCTAACCCATACTAGAAACCGCAACTAGATGCCTGCTGTAAATGCAAATTACTTTAAAGAAAGAGCTTTTCAAGAGGTAAATTTTAAATTTTTACAAGTTATAAAACTAAAAGCTGATATGCCAGGTATTGTCACCAAAGTAATTAAACTGAACTTCAAAAATACATTTAATTATTGTTGTGCAAGTTTGTGTACAGATGGCCTTAGTTTCAGAATAAACACAGCCTATATTGAGGTGGCAAAAATCTACTTTCCAACCAAAAAAAAAAAAGTTACCAATTTGATTTTCAAATCTGAATATCCAAATAAGTTTGAGTGGCAGTAATAAGGGTGAGAGGTTGTTTATTCTGAATTTTTTTTTCTATACTAGTTCTAATGTATTAACTGAAAAAACTGTCTCAAACACTTCCAGTTTTGCTCCCTCAGGTAAATCACTAGAAGTGCATAGAAACACTCTTGGACCTTCTTGTAATTTTTCTTAGAATGTCATAAGAAAAAAAGAAAAAGCAAAGGCAAGAATGTATTAAAAATTAAAAAAAATGCTTGAGTGTATTGCATATCTTGTTTTGATGGCATCCCAAACCCTTGCTTCGTGAAATCAAAGCTGCCAGTATAAAATGTCTGCTTGCTCTGTGCTTGTGCTAGTCTCCCACAGCGCTTTCCCCACGGCCTCCAGTGGCAGGTTTCTGCCTGTAGATGATAATGTCAAGGAGAACTTCATAACGCGCACAGTTGGTTTGGTATTTTCTTCTCCCCAGAGGTCTTGAGCCAGCCTCTGTTCACCATGAACCTTCTAAAATCTCTGAAAATGAAGTAATTTGGTTTCTCCAGCTGTACCCTAGTTTAGGGCAGTATTTGCCCACTATAGCCATCCCAACGTGCTTGTGAAAAAGTGATGAGGCGACTCGATTTAAAACTCTGGTTTAAAACACATGATTTGCTTTAGATGTCTCTGGTTTGGGTTTGGGGGTTTTGTTTGTTTTTGTTCTTGAAAGTGTCTTAAAACCCCATTAGCTGGAGTGGCTGCTAGGGACAACCAAGGGGGAGGATGGTTCAGTTCCAGCTGCTCCCACACCAAACTACTGGGAAAGTCTTCAACAAGTGTTTTGGGAAGTTCCCTTTATTTGGCACATCAGAAATCTCCAAATGGAGCCGTAATTCTCCTGCACAGCAGGAATTAAAGGAAGGAGCTCTTCATCTTCATGGTGAAATCTCTCTTGTGTTGCAAGATTTTAACATATAGATATTGACGACCTCAGATGGCAGATAAGATTGTGTGAAAGTAAAAATTATTCCTCAGATGGTGACATGACACAGTGTGAAGTCCAAAGAATATAGAGAACTGAATTATTTGTACCAAAGGGGAGTTTTTATTTGACCTGCACTGTCACCCTTGCTGCTGCCAGAACGTAGAGGGAGAAGCAGTTGTAGTTCTGCTTAGTCCTTAACACCTGTCCTCTCCAAACTGGTTCATTAAATTGACCTCTTATAGCGAGTGGGCAGCAAAGAGGAGTGTTCACTGTATAGCATGTATAAGAAGGCTGAGACAGAGAATTGAAGACTCTGGCTTTTTAATTGTTGTTGTCCAGCTGAAGATATCAAAAGAGTGGTTTCTACAGAAGTCCAGGGTCATTGAAGCTCTTGTTGAAATAGCAGGATCTGCAAGTTTTAAATACCTCTTCCAGCAATGCAACTCCTGCCTTCTGTGTTTCTGTTAAAGGAAAAAAAAAAACAAACCAAACAACAAACAAGCCCACTTATATTTATAAATCCTTCAGTGCTATTTTAACACTTTTATTCTCAGTACTTTAGTATATGCTGCTTAAAATGGACATGCGTGCAGCCGCATTATCCACTGCCTGAATGACAAATGGTTTATCAAGCACTGACAGAGCACCCGGCTTCATGCTGAACGGAGGAAGGCAGCGGCAAGGACTCTGGCTTCAGAGAGATTAACTTCCAGATAGGCATATAATAATAAACAACAGCCCGTAAGCAAAGGACCAGAAAAGAGGAATCGAGACCATAAAGTGGAATCACAATGATCCAAACGGACAAAGGGAAGCGGATTTGTATATCTGAGCTTGAAATATGATAAATGAGTGGCAGATTAACGTTGCTAGGCTCCATGATTGTGGAGAGATTTGAAAGAGGGAAACGTGGAGAAGGGCAGTGCAGGAGAGCAGTGAAGACGACAGCAGCGGGCGAGAAGGGAAAGAACGGGAGACTGAAGTGGGGGCAAAGGGTGCAGGTCCCAAAGGTGAGACTGGGGAGCTACAGCCTTGCAGAGGGGCTTTGCAGGAGAGGGTGGCATGGTCCGAGCTGTGAGATGTATGTCATGTATGTCACTGGAGTTTTTAAGGCTGGAAGAAGGGCGATAAGAACATATAGTTTAGTAACATAGGCACTATTGTTCATAGTGCCTAAACTGTGAAAACCCCAGGATGTTGAAAAGGTGCATTTAGAAGGAATCCGGGAGTTCATGCTTTCTGACTCAGGTATTTGCATTCACTTTGCTATGAATATGTCTTGATCCAACTTTTCTCCTTGATGGCAGAAAATGCTTTTGAATCATTTGAAATCAGTCTTATGATATACGATAACGGTTTGATTTGCACCTGAGCGGAACTGGACTTCTCTGGTACATCGGAAGGTTAGATGGGTGACGGAAAGTTACTGCCTGCCTGCTTACTCTAAAGAATTGCTCCCAAAACTGCTCCCTTGTGTTTAGACACTTATCGGTTGGGTTGCTTTTAGTTAGGCTGTAGCAGGAGCTGAGTGAGCATCAGTGATAATTCCCAAGGGGCTGGATAGGCGTTGTCTTGAATCTCTGCTCTGGAATCTTACCAAGTGTATGGCACAGGAGAAAGTCAGTTCACAGAGAACCATCAAAATACTCAAGAGTTTTTATGATGTCACATATTGCCTCTTTACTGGCATACACGTCACCCCATTACAAATCAGAATTTCATGTTACTCTATTCTGCTAATCCATGAATTATAAATAGCTAATGTACATACAGCTGGTATTGTCCAAGTGCCGTCTAGGAGTTGGAGAAGCAGTGTGGTCCGGTGGCTGGACCAGAGATCTGCATCAGCATCTCAAATCTTTACTTTCACCCTGCTCATGATGTAGTTTGTGACTTGGAGTAGGTTACTCCCTGCCTCAGTTTCTCTGTCCAGACAAGATTATAATTTACTGTGGGTTTGTGTTATATGCCATGCTGTAGAGCTGGAAGTTTACCATCCTAACTGTATTTGGAAGAAGAACAAAATGCTGGTGGAGTGACTATTTATTTTCAAAGGCTTTGATAAAGAACTACAGTTCAGATCCTTTGGAGTGAAAGTGCCCTGGTTTTTGCACCTCTTCTGTGAGATGGCATCGCTCTTGGAGGAAATGTTTATATAATAAAATACTGTGAAATGACACTATTGCCAAATGAGATCGTGATGAATAGAGCATTTGTAGTATTAAATCCATGGGTACTTTGCATTGTTATGACAATAATAGTTTGCATTGTTATAATAAGTTACACTGCTTCTTCTTTTAAAAAATAAATTTAGTTAGACCTTAATGCATCTTGGAAAACATAGCCTCCACTGAAATCAGATATGCATCTCTTGGAATAAAATTGCTTTAAACATATATAAAGGTACACTGACTGTATGGCATATCATAGGCAACTGTGAAATAAATGATGTTTGTTAGTGTGCCTTATGTAAAAAGATTGCAAATACGGCGTCCTTTTTGTAGTTCAGATTTGGCATAACTATTACCATTACTCTCCTGCTTTTAATAAACAAAATTACGTTGCAGCTGACACTGAAAACTCTTTTATTAGAAACACCCTGGGACAAAGCCCTGCAGTGAGGGGCTGGGGGGTTAAGCATAGCATTTTAGAGATTTTATTCCCCTTTCCCTAATCATAGATAAGGGGTGCCAAGCTTACGGCTCAACTTCAGAGACCCTTGAAGGATTTTATGATCCTGCAGCTGCCAGTGCAGTTTGTTGAAAACCTTCCAGTTTCATAACGGGAGCTGGGATGAGACTGTATTCCTAAACCAGCAGGAAAAAAGTGTTTTGACTTAACAGGTGCCATCTGTGTTAAAAGGATGATTTTGAAGATTATTAGCTGGTATGACTAAGATTTATGATGCAATCTGCTTTTTTTCCTCTTCTTTAATACAGATAAGGGGGGTTATTATTGTTAGTAGAAATACCTATTAAAATAAACCCCATGAAGCAGTTTCAAGGATTTGATAAAAATGAATATAAAGTTGAAGCTCCCAGCTTATCTTTAACTCAAGTGATTTTCGTGGGGTTATAACTCTTCTGGCATGGGATAAGGGAGCAGGAGTGTGATTTTTATCCTCACTCTACAATAGGAGGGAAAAACAGATTTTGTATTCCATTCATTAGCACATTACTGCTCAGTTTTGCGTCTGCATGGGAGAGTTAACAGAGATCGCATATAGGTGGTAGTGAATTGTGAATTTGCATGAATGGCTCATTTTCAGGTTGCAATCCATGGTGTCAAAATACCAGGTTCTTCAAGTAGTTTTAGGGAGAGTCTTTCCCACCAAAGATGTGCTCAGAAGAGTTGGAGAAGCCTAAGGGTAGGGGAATCTTCAAAGAACCTCCCTCCCCCCCTCCCGTGATGTTTTTTGCCATCAAACGTCTGGGTCTCAGGCTTCCAGTCCTGCCTGCTGAGTCACCTCCTCCCTCTCTCCTACTTTTTGCTCTCTTCTTACATCTTAAGACTGCCATGACTTGATCTGTTGATCAAGAAGAAGGTATTGGCAGCATCAGCTGGAAATTTTGACAGTACAGTGTTTTTATGTCTGTCTTGGCAAGTGCATGTATGTCCATCCCAGGCAGAACGGAATTGCATGATGCTGAATTTGCAGAAGAACAGTAAGATATGGTATTGACTTTCTCTTTATTTCCCTGTTTTTATATTTTTTGTGAGTTTCTTATTCTAGGCTTCAAAGGCAAACAAGTCAGTTTTCATGGGTTTTTTGCATTTGTTTTGGGAGTGTTCATTTTGCTGTTGCTGAATTATTTTCACTCAGAACCTTGTATTCTGAAATTATTTTCTATACAGCAGGTAGCACAACCAGATTATGAGTTAGATTTAACTAAAAGGTAAAAACTTTAGATTTCCTTTTTTGATTAAAGAAAGGTACTAGTGACTCAGAAAATATTTTTAAAAGTATCATTACCCAATATTAAAGGAATGGTTCATAATCAGTATTTTTTTTTCTTTCAATTAATACCTAAGTTTATTTTTTAAAAGGAATCTTTAAAAATCGTGGGTCTTTCTGGGGATTTGGGAATATTTGTGGAGTGTTGTGATTTTTTAATATATATACCATTTGTGCAGTGCAGATTTAAAATGCTGTTGACTTGGATAATTAAATTAGTTCAGTAGCTTCACTCCTTTGCTGAGTCAGATGTGTTTGCAGGTTGTACAGCTGAGCGTGAACTTGTGTCCCCAACAACGCTGGGGAGTGCTGCATTCACAAAAATATTATTTTGGCTTTTGACTTGTAGTCTGAAAACTTAACCTGAAGTCTGGTGACATTGGTTTGACCAATATTGTTTTTTCTTGGCTATGTGTTTTTTTATTTAGTAGGGGATTTTGTCTCGGTTTCTGAGCATTCAGTGTATTGCTGTTCAAGGTTAGTGAAAAGCAAACAAGTTGTTGTGTTCCCAAGGAACAAAAAGGTTTGCAGTGATAGAAGTGTGTGGGGTTCATTCCTCAGCATTCAAACACTGGTTTAGAAGGAAGGGATTGTTGCTGAAACAGGGTCTGAGTTTTCCATCAGTCCCATGGGTAGGACTCATCAGTCCCTCCACAAGCAGGTTCTCGGATGCAGGGATTCCCATCTTGGTGGAGCTCTGGGATCTTGCCAAAAACAAAGCATCAAGACCTGGCGCTGCCTTCTCTTTCAAAAGCCTTTTTGCCTCTTAGCCAGGTGATGGGATGTCTTGGATTAAAGTTCCAGATGTTTGGTTGAAAGCTTAAATGCTGAGTATCACGCAGGGATTTCTTAGAAGCCACGTGCAGTACTGCCTTCTCCCCGTAGGCTGTGTGGGGAGGTGTATGTGACATCCCACAAGCAGGCCACTTTTAAGCAGCTGAATGCCAAGACTTTGATTCTCACTTCCTTCATGTTTATTAAAAATGACTAGAAAGAAGTTCAGAACTTTTGTATCTGATATGTGTTATATCTATTATGGTGTCAGACAACTAAGAAAAAAGTCACTGGCTAATGAGTCTTAATTGTAACAAAACATCAAATCATTGTCACTTCTGCTGCAGTAAATGGCATTCATTAAATTAATCCACTCCATTGCAGAAGTATTTTGCAGAGAATACCATGACCCTACTGCTTCTGTAACAGTAATAAGCTGCACATATCACCGTGACACTATTAGGTATATTAGAAAGCAGTTTGAAGCATGGCTGCATGACCTGAAGCAACATCAGCAGGTCTCAGGTAGCATGTTGGAAAAAAATAAACTACCTTAATTAGAGACGGGACTAAAGCAGACCCTAGATACGAACAGTCCTGTGGGTAAGCACTGCAGGAAATAAAAAGCTGGATCAAGAACCTCTTTGGCTCCATTTGTAGGGAAGCACAAGCCAAAACAAAGCTTAGACCTTGGACTGGGAATGGGGAATTTTGAAACCTGGATATTGCTCCTTTTTCTTCACTCTTACAAGCCCCTTTACCTTCAGATCTAAACCCACCATGCTGTCTCTCCCCTTTTCCCTCCGGTATCAGAAAACAGAGAACTGCATTGCGCCCCAAATCTCTTTTTACAACACTGCCATCAAAAATTTCTGTCAGGAGTTGCTTTGACTTTTAACAGCGTTCTATTTCATACCATATGTGTACATACACCAAAGGATGATATACCGTGTTTGTAACTAGGGAATGGCCTGCTTTATTAAACATCCCCCTTGCCAACAGTAAAAATGAACAGCCACAGTAAACACAGACACAGGGAGAGGGAAGAATAGCCCAAGCTGTGTCGCAGCACATTGTACTGAAGGAAGAAAACGTCAACCTCTAATTGGCTCTGAATGCAGCCCACCTACTTAGCAAAATAGGCTGCCAAACGCAAATTGTCCCGGTGCTCCGTGCGCTGCGCTGCCTTCCCATTGAATTCAGGCAAATGGGAGGCTTTTGCCTTCATTTTCCAAACTCTCCATGAGTTGGCAAAAAGCTGTCTTGGGGAGAGCTTCTCAGGCTGGAATAAAAGCCTCCCGAGGATAAGTTCCCTCTTTTACCTCCTCTGAGGGTGGTGCCACTCCAATTTTTCTCAAAATTTGAAGACGACTGCAGGGGAGAAGGGGTCTGTGTTTGTTTTGGGAGGAGAGGTTTTATTTATTTTTTTCTGAGAAAACACATTTTGGCCCAGGAAGAATGAGCAAAATGAAAATCTGTCTTGGAGCTCTTAAGCTACTAAGCACAACATTCAGTGCTTATATGTTGTCACATTGCCAGCAGCGGGTATGCAGAGGCAATGCAGAAGAGAAGAAATTAATGTATGCCATCCTTAAAACGATTCTGTTGAGAGCCAATACTTTGCTTTTACTTACAAAATTTTAATCACCAGTTTTGGCCCAACTTTTGCACCCAGGCACTGGGATATGGCAGACATGCTCCTGGAACTGGCAGCACTGTGGGATTTAACTTCATGAATTCCATCTCAAACAGGTCGACTGGCAGGTTTTCCTGCTGGCCACTGAAATTTTCCCTTAAAAGCTAATAAATTTAGTTGTCCCAAACTAAAGTCTCCTGCTAAGGGTTAGCAGAAGATAGCTGACTTGGGAGAGATAGGAGTTGTTGGTTCTCTTAAAGGTTTCTGTTAAATACCTTTTTTAGGAGGGGACTTTTTTCCCCTTGTTTTTGGGATGAAACTATGCTTAGAAGCTTAATAAATTATAAGTTTGTCACTTCCATTACATCATCACTAAATTCCCACCTGCTTTTTCACCTCTAATTTCTCCTCTCTGCATCTGAGAATAGGGTACAAGTCATTTTTGGTGTCAGCTTGCCAGACTATTGGTACTTCAGGTGCATTGTTCATCTGATGATTCCATTTAGGGAATTTGAGATGGGAAAAAGTCAAAAGACAAGAGTAGCCAAGTAAAGGAAACAAAGTTTTGCAAACAGCCTGTTTGGGTTAGTCTTGTTTGGAGGCAGGGGAAGGTCTTGGATGAGTTCTTATTGTGACATGAAGCAAAGAGGGAAAGGGACACGTTCTGGACAGGGAGGTGGTGAGCAGAAATACAACAAAATGGAGAGGTGTTAAGGGTAGAGGAAGAGGGACGTATTAAGGGTAGAGGAAGATGTGTTAAGGGTAGAGGAAAGGCTGCAAGGGGGCTTCCGCCACGCTGCAAAGTCTCAGCTTTAAGCAGTATCTGCAGGTGGTCTCTTGTTGTCCCTTTTCCCTCCCTATTCCCTTCCAAGCTAACTCAGGACCTCCTTCACTGGGCTTCCCTCGAGCCTTTCCCAACACCCCAAGACCCCACTGCTGCCAGGGCAAGGAGCCCTGAGCTGCCCCCAAGTCGTGTTGTTATAAAGGTGGAGGTATGGGGACAGTAGCTTTTAAATGGCTTGTATGGCAAGCAAATAGGATAGTCCCGTTTTCTTGGTTGCTTCAGAGAGCCAGTCATTCCAGATTAAAAAAAAACAGACAGTAACAGCAAGCAATGTTTTGCACATTCCTGAAAAGAGCTTTAATTTGGTGTTATTTGATATTTCCATAGTTGTGACAACTGCATAGTAGTATTTCTCATTTAAAAAAAACACAGTGACTTCATGAATAGAGTTTGGCTCCCACTCCCCAAGGAATTTAATCTTGACCATTTTGCTAAGTGTATTAAAATCCACGGGAAATTGTTGTTTCTTTTCCCTTCCATATGCACATTACTGACACAACATGACTTGTGTAGACTTTACTGTAACCTGTACTTTAGCTGGTCAATGTAATTTATAACAGAAAAGCTACCTATTATAATGACATAGTTTTCATAATATGCGTGTGTTGCCTCCACTCTGCTGTTTTATGGCGGTGCTACAAAATATTTTACCAGCATCTGTAAATCCTATAATCTTAAAAATTAAATGGCAAAAAAAAATAAGTCTCCATCTGACCAGGAGGGCAGAAGCACGTACTTTGTGCAGTAGCTGAGTGTGTGAGTGACGAAGGAGGATAATGGCACAGTTGATAAATTGCAGTGGCTTCAAGTCCCAAAGAGAGGTGGCAGCAAAAAACACCAGTGCCCTCTCTCATGGGCTTTGGCTGAGATGTGGGGTTTGGCTAAGTCTGCCCAAAAGCTCTGTTAGCAGACTGATGGGGGCATGGTGCTCATTTGGTGTGTCCTTGGTTGTTTTTACTTATCTCTCTTCAGTGAGCTCCAGTGGTCTGTTGAGCTGAGCTCAGAGTCACACTCGACATCTCAAGAGAGCAGAGGATTATACTCTTTGCATTCGGTCTAAAGCTGAAGTTAAAAAAGTGACAGTACCACCTAAAAGAGAGCTCCATCCCCTACCTGTGCTAAAGGTAGCCATCAGCATCCAGCTCCTGACATGGAAGCTTCTGAGCCCAGGTGATTTCTTTCATGCCCCATGCTTGAATTAGATAGGGAGCTGAAACTGGCAACCAGATTCCTTGGCAGGACAAGTCACCATATTACCTCCCTTTGGTGCTCAGTTGAGAGCATCCATGTGTTTTAGAGGGGCTCATGACATGACAGTGCAGAATTTGGGCAGTGGTTGCCTCATTTGGGAATTTCCAGTGTTCCTGCAGTGATAAATGTCCAAATGATATTCCCTTTGGCTTATGTAACAGCAGGACGTCGGGCACCTAAATTGCTTTATTAGCAAAAATGTGTCTTCCTACAGGCTCTAAGGTACATAAGCCTTGAGGGGGTTTGCATGTGTTTAAATGGGATACAGTGTCTGAGCTTGGCTCTCCCTGCCTGAGGGCTTCTTCCAGTTGTGGTCTATGTTCTCTCCATCTTCAGTTCATCAGCTGGAGAGGGGGGATAACAACAGTTCTTGACCTCAGAGGATTTTGTCATAATTAAATGGGTACTATCAGTGGTTGGATATGGTAGCGTTAGAGCAATGTAATTTTTTTCATCTTTGGCTTCCACCCATACCATGTTTCTCTTAAACTCCTAAGTGTGTTTTCACACTGTTGATCTTGCATGCATGCATTTTCCAAGAGAATTCTTAAACAGACCCAAGTGTAACACCAGGAGCGTGTCTCTCATGTGAGCTCCTGTGCCACTTCTCACGTGTCATAGCAAGGGATGCTCTAGTGTTGGCTGTCAGTGGATGCAGCACTCGCTGTCACGGTATCCAGGGCTGGATTTGGCTTTCCATTCAGCCAACAGATGACATTTCCAAAAAGAAAGTTCTACAAAACGGAGAGTCTCTGGGAGATAATTAGGTGGTTGTATAAATAATGAGTGAGGGCCAGATATTATCTGCTAGCTCTATAGTCGCATCCATGGAGAGAAGAGATGAGCTTTCTTCAGGGGCAGGAGAGTTCTCTCAGCTCAATTAAATGGATGTATAGTACCAGCCTGACACTGAGCATTTGTTCCCATAGAAGCCTGTTAAAGGGAAATACAGTTAATGTTGCATACAGCCTGTGTTTAGACCTCCTGCTTGGATTATGAAAAATGTTAAGGCTAAAAAAAACCCTACTCATTATTTGAGTTTCAAAACCTGACTGGCTCCTGAATGCTCTGTGCAGCAGGGCGCACCTTTTCCACTGGCCGATTAGCTTCTTGTTATCTTGTTGCAAATGCCTGGCTTCACTATTCCTGCACTTTATTTTAAAAAGCTTTTGCTGTGTGTAATCTTCTTATCAAATAATAAAGCTCTTTAGTGATGCCATTTTGAAACGTACTTCAGTTTTTAAATTGCAAATTCTTCTCCAGCTGGATGGTCCCTGTTCTCAGTTTAGGGAGTGGTTGAGAATATATGTATGTGTGTGTGTTACTGTACATAAATGTTTGAAAAACATAATGTCCCATTTTCTGATAATGTGTGTTTGTGGGTTTTCCTCTAGAACACTGGAAGGGGATGATATGGATTAAGAAGCTGGTAGCTGCCCTCTTGGGTCATTTTGGGGTACTTTTCCTGTGATTTTTTGGGTTGCATTTCAAACCTCCATAGAAACAGAGAAATTCTCCCTGAACAAGAGCAAGGTTTTTCATTACTAGTTTTGTTATTTAAGTGAAAGAACAAGGCTGGTCTAGTTTTGAGTACAGAACTGAAAATCCAAGCTCATATATTCTGGTCTCACGTCTGTCACTAACTTGTGATGTGACTTGAAAAAAAATCACTTAACCTGTTAGTCTGTTTCCCTACCTGTAAAATGGGGTTGAGAGTAAGAAGCATGCCATGAGCATTAAATATTTAATGTTTGTAAAGTGCTTTGAAGATGAAGAGTGCCACATAAATGCTTATCATTGTATTAAAATACGAGGAACTGGATAACCTTCTGTAGGAAGATTTTTCTAGAAACTGTAACTTTGGGAATGAAGACCAAAGCAGGAGAAGAAAGGGCATCTTGCAAAATTGTGTATTAGGAATTTTGAATGAAATGCACTGGAGAGTCTGTCTCTAAAGAATTAGCAGAGGCAGCCTTCGGGACCATTGAAGATAACCTGCAGAAAATCATAGGATTCTGTAAATAAACAATGTTGGACTTTTCTTCTAATTAAAAAAAAAAAAAAAAGGAAACTTCTAAGAAATTACTCTGTTTAGCCTGGCCACAGTAATCAAGGATGCAAGGGGGCCATTGTGTGAATGCTGGGAAATTAGACACCTAGTTATAGACAGGCATTATTTCAAAGTTTATGTCTAATCCATTCTCGGTGGATGTTATTACTTACGTAAAAGATCAGGGACATGCAATGGATATGTACTTTATTCAGAAAAATAATTGGTAGAGCGCTCCATCTGTGAAGATCATTCCAAGCAGCTCATACTCTTACGTCAGTTTAGAAATTATTTGCAAGTGGATAGGTAAAAATACGATGATACAATGCATGGAGCAAAATTTTGTAAGAAACTGGGAATAAACATGTCTTAAAGCAAGTAATAAAGTGAAACCCCAGCCTTCGTAATAATGTAGGAGCTCTTCCCCATGGTGTCTTTCATAAATACACTAAAACATTGCAGATACAGAAATATTAATTCCTGTCTGTTCTACCTCCCCACTACTACAGAGAATGTGTGTGTGAACTGCCTTGGGAGATTCTGGAAGGAAAAAAAAAATTTACTTCTTTTTTTTCTGCAGGTCTTTGCTTGCTGTGGTGGGTTGGCTGTGGCCAGTGGGTTGGCTGTGGCCAGTGTCCAGACCCTACCCAGCCACTCTCTCAATGCCCCTCCTCAACAGGACAGGGAGAAAAAATAAGATGAAAAAGCTTGTGGGTCCAGAGAAGGACAGGGAGATCTCTTACCAGGTACTGTCACAGGCAAAACAGGCTTGACTTGGGCAAAATTAGTTTATTGCCAATTAAAATAGATGGTGAGAAACAAAGAGAAAAGTTAAAACAACTTCCCCCAGCCCCCCTCTCTTACCAGGCTCAGCTCCTTCTTCCCAGCTCTTCCACCTCCCACCTCTGCCATGGGAGGGTGGGGAATGGGGGTTGCAGTCGTCTGTAACAGCTCCTCTCTGCTTCTCCCTCCTCATGCTTGTTCCCTGCTCCAGCATGGGTCCCTCCCATGGGATGCCATCCTTCAGGATAAGCCTGTTGCAGCACGGGAGCGTCCACAGCCCACATCTCCTGCCAGGACGCTGCTGCAGCATGGGCCCCTCTCCATGAGGAGAGCACCCTGAGGTCCTCCGTGGGCTGCAGGGGGGATCTCTGCTTCCACGACGGTGCTTCCGTGGGCTGCAGGTGATCCCTGCTCTGGCGCCTGGAGGACCTTATCCTCCTCCTCCCTCTCTGGTGTTGGCAGGGCTGTTTCTCACACTTTTTTCCTCATTCCTCACTGCCTGTGCGGTGTTTTTGCCCCTGCTTAGAAATGTTTCACGGAGGCACGGCCAGTTTGGGTGATGGGCCCTGCAGCAGGGCCCTCATGGAACTGGCTGGAACCGGCTGTGAGCGGCACAGGGCAGCGCCAGCCTCATCCCGCCGACACCGCTCCTGCAGCCTCCCTGCTTTAGATAAACGATGAAGAAAAAAGATGATGAGAAAAGAGTGTTAGTTCATTGCAATGATCAATAATTTCCCTTTTTTTTTTTTTTTTCTTTTTTTTTTGAGAGGGAACTGTTCAAGTGTTTATGGGCAAGCTCAGACCTGGGCCCAGTTTCTGTCAGGGAAGCAGATTGCTGGGTGAGGCGGGAAGGTCGGGCTGTGCGCAGGGCCGGAGCAGAGCGATCGTACCAGCCTCCTGTGCTTTTTGGCCTTAAACATCTATACATTCGTGAGACTAACAGAAATGCTGCAGTGACTCATCTGCACGGCAATCAAGGTGTCACAGCAAATCAAAAGTTTCCACTGCTTCTTTGAGACAGGGATTCAGAGAAAGCGTTGACGGTAATTAAAAGAATTGCTCATACAAGGCTGCGAAACTCCGGTGTGCCTCGTAAGATATGCGTCTTATCTCCAAACTATTTATGGCTCTGTCTTGGGTAGTAGGTGCAGGCGGCCAGAGCTGTGGAGCAGGATGCGGCTTCCCGAAACGGGGTGTGCTGCTGATGCCTCACAACACACGGGACTAGATGTTGGATTTGATGCCTTTTCCCAGTGTTCAGAGCTGTGACTTTATTCTCTCACATGCCATCATCTGTTAGCTTTATTTGCTGGGAGTGCAGTACCTTTGCCTGATCTTCCCATGCCCACTTCTGTTGATGCCTAAGAATTGCATAAATTATGGTAATTCACAGTTTCAGCTTTCAAGTACTGTTTTTGCTTTCTCAAAGACCCCGAATTTCTGGCCAAACTGATTAGATAAGCTGAAGCTACATCATTGCTGTTATGTAGGATATATGCTTCCCTTAAAATCTGTAAGATTTACACATGAGGAGTAACTCTGCTCAAAGTGATAAGTCTCTGCAATGTATTCATTTATGTCTCCTTGCCATGTTTTAGATCTGTGGGAAAACAAACTCCTCAGTAAGTTTTGTAGCAGTAATAATTTGCTTCAATGTCTTGCTATTAGATGTCACAACATACTTTTGGTTTTCCTCCTCATGTTTATGGGGAAATGGCAATGTGAGGAAAGATTAATCAATCAGGAAAACGATCTGTTATTTCCCTTCTCTTTCCATCTATCACAAAAACCTGATGGGCTGTGATGCAGAGTGTCTCTAAGCAATGCATATAATGTACGCGATTACTGCATGCTCAGCAGCCAAATGCAAACATTGCGGAGTAGAAACACAAGGTTTATCTAAAAATAAACAAAAAAGGAAACAGAAATCTGTACTTCAGATTCTACACACAAGCTGTTCAAACAGTCAGATCTTAATAGTAGATTTACAAGTGTCAGTGCAATGGCCTTGGTTTTTGCATGGTTAAAACTCATCAGCAAATTCAGTCTTTTGTGTGATAATAACACTAAAAGGCTTTCAACAGACTGCCCTTGGTGTATTGAAAAAAGAAAAAAGAAAACCTTACAGGAGCAACAAGTATCTGTTGACCTGGGGTCGGTGTGGGAATCTCAGGACACTTGTAGGCTGAGAAGCTTCTTGAGGAAAGAGCAAAATCCATGAAATCATTGCATTGCTTAACCATACAGTGAAAGGTCAGAAGGGAAAAGACCTCTTCAGATTATATTTAGTAACTATGAAGATTTTCCTTGTAGTAGTTGCTTTCTGCCACATAGTATTTTGCCCACCCTTCTCCCTCTTCCTCCTGTGAAAAATTTCTTCCAATCTAATATGAAAGTAATCACATGCTCATGCAAAATTTTTCCATTTTCCAGCAAACCAGACAAAATTATTCTAAAAGCAAAAAATAAATTATTTTGCTCCATGTATGTTTAACAGGTGGGCCAGGCAGGATCCATTCTGGAAGATGGAGTGATGGGACAGTAGCAAATAAGCATACGATGCTTCTGAATCTTAAAGTATCCTCTGATGCACTCCTGTAAATTGAAGTGACTACTGTTGCTTTTAAGGTTGGCTTTGCGCATATTTTTTGCTGGTGTTGACATCTACTGGATAAATTTGCTACTGGCAGGAGGAATACACTCTGTTTCAAAGAACAGAAGAGTGCTATTCCACTCCTCTCTGGAAGCTCGCACTGCACAGCTCTGCCTTGCAGAGTGATATACCCTTGCTGCTTCCTTTTTTTTGCTGTTGTCTTTTTGTTGTGTTCTGTTTCCAAAATTGTCCTGTGAACAAAAATTGAATTTAACGATAGTGAATTGCAAGCACGTTTGGGCAACAGACTGATGAAACAGCTGCAGTCTATCTTTCATAGACTTGAATTTTTCTGTTTTGCCCAAGGCAGTAAAGGGAAATTAGTTTATTAGTTTCACTTTGGTCACTGGTGAATATCATCCCCCCTCACAAAAATAACACTTTAATTCTACTTGATTTGAAATAATTGACCGATCAGGAATGAGGCATGTGAAGGGAGCTACCAAGACTGAATTACACCATAGGCCTGGAAGATCAATTGTCTGGGAGGAGAGCTGAGACACCGCAGCCTTATATTACACCTGCCTGTTTATTACACTTGGCCTGAGGGGAAGGCAATGCACCATTCTGATCTGTTGCCTCAGAGAACTACGGTTGTAAAATGAATACAAAATAAGGGAACAGCAAGTTATTTTTTTATGTTAATACATTTTATATTGATATTGAGGAGATTGGAGTAAACTGAGCTTCTAGTTTATAGAAGAGCATATGTGTTTTTCCTTCTTTCTATGCCAATATTCTTTGCTAAATGAAGTTTAATTTTCTTTTTCAGTTTCTCCATAATACTTGTAGTGATTGACTGGTAGCAGTAGCACAAATACTTAGTAAAATTAGTCCCACTGGAAGATTATTCAGATGCTACAGCTCTTCTTCTTGCTCCTCCTTCCTCCACTATTGCTGCCTGTTTTAATGATTTCATTTTAAGAAAAATGACCTGAGGCAGAGCAGAGAGAAAAAAATATTCCCAAGAAAAAAAAAACAACTGATGGACTTACGCTTTGGCAAATCCATGTAACAGAAGTAAAGCCAGATGTTTGCTATACAGGCATTTGACATTTATATAAGAATCTCACTACAAGACTGCATATAGAGTTTTTGACAGCTTTGGTTGAACGAAAGTGAATGATTGCTATTCAGGATAAAATGCAAACATTTTGGCCAATGCTTGCAAATCTGGGAGTTCTGAAGCTATATTCTTAATTAGATTCTTGGTATTCAAAATCTGTATTTAAGTAGGTGTTTACCAAACATGGTTTGGTTTCTCTCTAGCATATCTTGAGAGGGATGTGGTGATTGGTTCATGCTTTTGATAAATGAGCTGATTCTTGTTTGATCATATTATTTCTAAAGCAGCTAATTAAAAGCTTTAGACCTCTGGTCTAGAAAAGGTAAGTTGTTGATTTACTCCATTCAGCAAACGATCTTCATCCGACAGTGGAAAAGATAAAACGTGAGTTGCTGGTGGCAATTTCAAGTGAGAAGTAAGAAAGGGTTGGTTGAAGAAGTGATAACAACAATAGCTTTTAAGAGCCACAGAAGCAAGCTGAGACGCAGTTAACTTTGATACTGGGCTTGGTATTAATTTATTAGGATGGTGGCACTGTCCCTCTAATTCATGAAGTAGTTGCTTTCAAAACAAAAATAGCAGAATGTGATACTTATTGTATTGAACCAACTGAAAATAAAATCAATCCATTTTATGAAACATGGTCAGGCCACACAGGGGTGATGAGCGGTGACTGCAGATGGACAGATAACCTGGACTCTGGCCAACTTCAGTGACCTGCACCAGGAAGGGAACATATGGATTTGAAAGCCCTGTCAGCTGAGTGACCTACAAGTTCAATATTTCAACCTGCGGAAACAAGCACCCAGTACTGATGTTTTGGTACTAATGGTACCAGTGCCATGAGGGAAACAAATGTCTCATGGAAATATGCAGAGAAACTACCCCCTGTGGGCCCTCCAAAAGTGCAACAAGAATATGTATGGCTCCTTAAATGAAAAGTGAGGTAGCTTTTGAGGCTATTTGGGTCCTGCATTTAGGGCACCAGGAACTGGAAAAACTGTATTTACTCCTCTTGGTGTAGGGATCTTGCATAGTCTCTGGAGCTTCAGTTTCTTATTGCAGGATTGGGATAACAGCACTTCCCTGCCTCAGTGTGAAGCAAATCATGTTCAAATCTCTAAGATGTTTGGATGCATGGTGATATGGGCTGTGCCGGTCTTATGTTCAGTATATTTGATGTTTCTTGTTTGTTTTCGAGGCATTTTGCATCTAATAAGCTCTTTTTATATACCAGATGCTTAGTGAGTGTTTCATGCTTTAAGTGTACATGTGGTTTTGATTTCAGGGAGTGATGTATGTCTCCTCCTAACAAAATGTGTCAGAAAATTCTGTGTGGTCAGAGGGCATCAGTTCTGGAAGAGAAAATTTACTACTTCCCCTGGTGCTGGCTGAGGCTTTTTAAATGGGAGCATTGACAGGGGTAGGATGACCCCAAATTATCCTAAGAGGGGAATTCAGAGTACAGTTTCTTTATTATACAGTTTTGCAGCAATGCAGGTGATCCAGAGAGCTTTTGCTGTAAGATATGTTGCATTTAACCCTTTCCTTGTCAGAGAGCTTTCTTTCCTAATAGTTCTGATTGATCAGTCTTCCCCAAGGGCTGGAAAATTGAGTATGGCAGTAAATCAAAAGGAATTTCTTCTGCCTTGTCCAAATGTAATTTGAAGGCCCCTCCCGTCCCCAAGAAACCAGCTCCAAAAGAGCCAAGATCCTTTTAATTAAATTTAGTGAGATTTAATTTGTGACATTTGGCAACACTGACATTAGCTTATTCCACATTTCTGCTTTATTAACTGTGAAGTCTTAGGCGAGATTAGGTATGTCAGGTGCTGGCAACCACTTAATGCATATTGAGAAGACGGCCCATTTCCCCAGCAGAAACGTAGTCATGTCCCTGTCTGTGTTCCCTCCTCTACCTTCCTGCAGCAGGGACCTTTGGACCCTGGCCACCAGCCGACGTTCAGCCAGCCCCTGTGCCAGGAGTCGGGGTGCTGACCACTGGCTCTTCCATGTGAATCTTTTTGCACAAACCCTCCATGAACTGGTCTTTGTCATAGCAGCTTTTGGCATTTGGTTTTCTTTTGTTTGCTTTTCATGCTAATGAGATAATTTAATTAGGGAAGTCAGTGTTTTGGGTAGTGTTTTGCAAGCAGGAGTGTTACAGAGTAACATCATGTTTTTCTCTCTCTCTGTTTTTAACAAGGCTGGGTTCCAGGCAGTGTCGGCTACCCGGGACCCTGTAGAGACATCTGAGAAAGTTGTTAGGCCTTTGTGTAAAGTTCTGGTGGATTTTCATTTAGAAAACTGCTGTGCAAAATGTCTGTTGTGTTGCTGCAGAAGGACCTTGAAAAGCTCAAGAATCTGCAGGAAATGGCAGCTAGAATTGATTTTTGGGAATGGAGGGTGGAGAGGGTTAAGGTCTGCTCTGAGCTTTTCAAGGGGTGTTTGCAACAAGCCAAGGGGGAGAACCAGATCAAGTGGGAGATCTTTCCAATAAAAACCTGAAGACAGAGGAATGATGTTCAGATTTTTTTCCAGATACATATCCCAAACCAGTGTATTTTGACATATTTTCTACCAATTAATATTTGACAGTGTGTCTGAGGATGTGGATCAGGGCCTTTCAGAATACTACAAGACAGTTAGATGATGGGAGACTTCCCCAGAATCTGTGTCTGAATAAAACCCCGTAACTCTGTGTGTGTCCAAATCTGGCATGCAGCAGGGTGCAGGATGGAACTGGTCTTCATCTTCTTTTCCAACGGTGTAAACAGCAGGACCATAGACACTGCTGGATCTCTGTGAATTTTTCTCACCCTACCAGTGCTCATGATGAGTGAATTGCAAGAGGTGTTATCTACTCCACTCAGGTTGTAAAGGAATTAGCATTTGGCAGCAGATCACAAAATATAGGAAATGATGATATCGAAGATAAATTTCCAAGAAGCTTAGTAATGGAACATACACATCCAGATATTTTAGTAACCCCTTATTTAGAAAGTTCATATTCTCCCAACATGGAGGGAAAGAAACCAGCCTGGTAAGGTATGGTTTCACTCTCATTGTGGCAGGTTTTTTTCAGTTGGATAGTCTGGTTTGTCTTTTTATTTGTCTAAAGAGAAGATTTCCATACTCATCTGAAGTACTCAGAAATAATAATTGTACATGCTTCTCTACAATATTTTGAGACAGAGAAGCGAAAGTCTCATTTGTGTTTCTTGCATAGTGAACTGTATCCGGAGACTGTTACTGCTCTGATTTTTTTTTTATGTCCCAAAGCGTTGCTTCCTCCAGCATATATTTGGAAAATTAAATCCTGGATAATCTCTTAAATCTACTGCTCCTTTATCACTTACAGGGTTAGGATTTGGGCTTTTTTCTTCCTCTTCCCTTTTTTTTTTTTTTCTTTTTTGAAGATCTGATTGTAACAAAGCAGCTCTCTCTGCCTTGGCTTAGATTTTACAAGAGCTTTACAACTGTTTACAAGACTAAATCAGGGGTTTACAAAAGTAGACCTTGCTTTATAATAAAGTTGTTTCCTTGCCCCTCAAATATTTCTGGGTCTTATCTTTCTACACAGATGCTTGTAGTTCAGCTTTACAGAATCTCTTGATTGGATTCCTACTGCCTTTGTCTAACAAAGAAGTCTTTCAATGAAGTCACCCAAATGGAAAAAAAGAAGTTAAGTAAAAGTTGTGAAAATGGATTAGTCAGATCCTTGTAGGCTTATAACAGTTATTCCATATGTGTCTAAGAAAGTCTTTGTAGGTTATAAATAATGTTGAGCTCGAATAAAACATTTTGTTTGTCACTCTTCTGAAGTGAAGAGTATCTCCCTGAAGCTGCCAGGTCTCCTGGTACCCTATTTTATTTGTAAGGTTTTCTTAACAGCACGTTTACATGTGTGTACTGTGTATGTATGTATGACCTTTCTGTTGAGTTATATCCAGAATTTCTGGTAACGTTAATATATTTCAGTGTGATTTTGATGCTGTATGCATAAATTATGTCTGCAGTCCTGTGCCCTAGGAAGAGGTGGTTGTGTCGGTATGTTCTGATAAAACTGCATCCAGTAACATTTTCCCTGCAGCATATATCTGAAATCATTCAAGCTTCAGTACTTAGACATCTTCTTTATCAGTTACAGTTCTTCATGCTAGATCTGATTACAGCAAATCTCTCTCTTCTTCCTCATCTATTTTTTTGTGTGGATCTCGTAAAATACTTAGGCTTTACATGCACTTAACTGCTTTTGAAGCTCTCTTAATAGGTTGTTTTATCTGTGCTTCTGTTCATCCAGTCTGAAAACATGTAAGGCTATTTAGCTGCTGATTTTAATGTTTCAGACTCTTTCTTCTTTTCTTCCATTTCCCTAATGACCGTATATCTACTTCCGTTGCTCTGTCTCCCAGCCTCTCTTGCCTATCATATTTCTCTAATGTTATTATTTTAAAGGTAAATTTAGAAACAAATGCTTACCCAGGAAAAATTTAAATTAAAAGGTTGACCTTTATTTTTGAAGTCACTTAATGAAGTTGACTAATAGTCTAAGAAATCTGATTCTCTAGCTTCAGACTGGCTGAAGGCCTGTTTTTCCTTATATTTATATCTGTGAGGACAGACGTTTTAAGGACACCTTGACCAGATAAGCGTGGAGAGCAGGGAAAAAGCTGCTCTAAGGCTCGAGCCAGGCTGTCATTTAGAGGAACATGAATAGGAAACATTTTTTCTGCAGAACAGTGAGTGTTTTGGGCTTGGGGGAAGAAGGGCTGTGTTTAAATGTATCGAGCATAAAATGAAATGTTAATCACTTAAGTTTAATAAATCTGCAGCAATGATCTGTTTGAACCTGGTAAGAGGCCTGTAGTTAGCACGCTGCTATCTCAAATGCCTCTGGTCTTTTTCTTGCCTCTGTTTATGTGTGTGGAAGCTGTGGAAACAAGGAACAAGTGAGCTTGCATAAGAGATGTGGTGAAAAATGAATATCAGGAGAAAGGTGGCTTTAAACTAAGAAGGTAGGAGGATTTCCAAATGGCCAGAGTTTTTTGGGTAAATTTGGAGGCTGGATGTAGTCATCTGTGTAGGTGCCCCACATTTTAGTCCCAAATATTTTGCAGAAAAAGCTTTCTCAAATTTTATTGTTCAGCAAGCTGTTTATATTAGACATTTCTGAAACTCCTGGTCATAGAAAAAGTTATTTTCTCTAGCAGAGGTACTGTCAAATTTTACTTTCCCTCAAACGTGATAGATTTAAAGTCATTTCTGTGGTCTTTCTCACCTGCTGCATTGCATATTTTGGCCTTGGAGGGCTAGGAGAGATACCTGTCACATTAATCAGAAGGACATTCAGTATTGTTTCATTACTCTGGTACCCTTCCCTGTTCTGCGCTCCCAAGCCTGTCTGGCTGTGAAAGTAAATTATGGAGGAAAGGGGTTGGGTGCATGTCTAATCCTCATGCCATGCTCTGGAGTACTCTGAATAACCCTTCTTTGAAACCAAGAGGGCTGTCTATGTTTTGGCATGATTTTTGCAATGGATACACAACAATGTAGTCTTTGGGGACTGAGATAGGTGTTTAAGTTTCTTTTGCCATATCACTAAATCTCGTTTCAGATTTGTCATGGGATTCTTCTTTTCCTCTGGTTGCTTGATCTCTCTTCTTTAGCTTATAGCCTTTTCCACAGCTCTCCCTTAATACCAATTTGATCTCTTTTTTGCTGTGAATTTATCAGTTCATCCGGTAACGACTATGGGTTTCTCTGTCTTCTCGTCTCTCTCTTTAGTAGGGTGGGGTTTTTTCCATCTAAGAGAGTTTTTGTTCCTTTTGGCTGCACAATAAAATCCTTTGATTCTATGTGACAAACAGGAACACATGTTTCCTTTCTAGTCAAGATTAACGACACCCGGCTACTCCAGTGATTACGTCTTGAGCAGAGAGTGGAGGAAGGCCTGTCTCATTGGCTTTACCACCTTCACAAGATAGTATGTCAGCTGAATTAGCTGTACAGAGTGATTTTCAGCAGTAACAGCATGCAGTATGCCTCCTTGTGCACTTCTATTCTGAGATACGCAAATCATATGTTCTTTCTATTGCCGGCTGTGTCTACATTGCGGTTTTATGGCTCTGATGTAGGGTAGACATATCTGAGATAGCTTTAGGCTTATCTACTTGAGAACTGACTTCTAGATGCGACAGCGGGGAGCTTCATGCTAGCTGAAAAATCGCCCCAAAACTGAGGTTGATAGATCTGTAATTAGCCAAGGCTTAGCTGGGGCAATGACTTCAGTGCGGATGGCACTGGGAGTTCCTCGAGTCTGAAAAATGAGGTTAAAACCTTCCTCTTCCGTAGTGCTGTTAAGAGGGACCTAAAGCTATTTAAGAGAAAAATGTGTGCAGATGAATGTTGAAGAAAACTTCCCTTAAAAAGGGAAAACATGAATGATTTGTAGCTATTGATATTGATATATGTAAGTGTTACATATTGATCTTTCTCCTTCTTCCTGTCTCCTCAACAGAAGGGGGGTTTCATTTGTTTGTTTGTTTGTTTATTCTTAAAAAACAAATTTCCAAAAGAATCCCCGTCTGGAAAATTTTAGCCTAAAATTGTGTATTTTGGAACTGGTAACAACTAGGTGAGGATGAAAATGCTCATACATTTTGATTACAGGGACTGCTGTCCTCCTTGCTGTTCCTGTGTGGTTTCCAGTGGCCTCTGTCACTGCCATTTCTCAAGATGGTTTGTGCTGCTCTGTGTCAAGTTCTGTGCAGAGGAATGTGATGATTATGCTTGGCTCAGAACACACTTCGTTGGAGTTTTTCTTATGAGTACAAAATATCATAGAATCATAGAAAGGTTTGGGTTGAAAGGGACCTTAAAGATCATCTAGTTCTGACAGGGATGGGGCATCCACAACTTCTCTGGGCAACCTGTTCCAGTGTCTCACCACCCTCACACTAAAAAATTTCTTCCTAATAGCTTATCTAAATCTACCCTCTTTCAGCTTAAAACTGTTAACCCTCATCCTATCACTACACTCCCTGATCAAGAGTGCCTCCCCATCTCTTCTGTAGCCCCCTTTAAGTACTGGAAGGCTTCTATAAGGTGTCCCGGAACCTCCTCTTCTCTAAACGAAACATCCACAGCTCTCTCATCCTGTCCTTGTGATTATAATTATGATCCTTGACAAAAATAGTCTAGACAAAGCATAAACTCTGGATCCAAAAATACATTTCAAAATTAGCTAGCCTGTTCACGAACCATTTCTTACCTCACCCAGCAGCTATTTATGAGAACATTTTATATTGTTTCTAATTTTAAACAATTAATCACAAGCACTAGCAGTTGAATACTCATTTATTAGATAGTTATCCCCTCTGGTTTTTCTGCACATCTTGTTGCCGTCAAAATCTCTGTACCCAGCCAAAAATGACATGTTGAAACAAGCAGTGTATATTTAATGGAATGCATAGAAAAAAAANAAAAAAAAAAAAAAAAAGGTGATGTTCAGCCCTGGCTTTTTAATTTTTTTTATTTTTTTATATTTTGGAGATATATATATTTATTTATATAATTTTGGAGATATCATGAAATGGACAAAGAAGTGGATTTGCTTGTGAAGAGAGTGGTGGGTTTTAAGTAAACTTCTTAATGTGTGGCTTAGTCACAGACTTTTTTTCCTGCTTGTTATTGACGTAATTGCCTGTCAGTCTCATCTGATAGTAGAATTGCTGGGGGCATGGTGTCTTGGATCATGTGGCAAAAACTGCTAGCTATTGACTTATGTGCATGTGTGCCTCTGCTCTCCGCTGAATTAAATGTCAGGTATACTCAAGTGTGTGGGTGGGTGGAGGATATGTGATTTGGTTCTCTCTAGTTGCCATGTCAAGAAGTACACTAATACAGCTAATGGAGATCCTCGAGCTCGGAAGGAGAAGGGCATTCACTTGACAGCCACCATCCAAACAGTCAGAAAAGATAGCTTCGTACAGTGGAGGAGACCATGCGGATTTAAAAAAGAATTTTTTCCAAAGGCAAGGAATAATAAAGGGTATTTTGAAATTGTAGCTTGCAGTTTTGCTTGGCTTTGCTAAAGATTTATAAAACAAAAGGAGAGGAGTTTATACCTGTGGAATTTCTAACCTTTAAAGGCACTATGTTTAGGTACCAATTTTGTTCTCAGATGATTGCCACTAGAAGAACGACTTGGTTTCTTCACCTCTACTAAAACAAAAATTTCTGTTTTCACTACAGTGTCTTTCCCACCACTTGTGTCTCTGATTTTTGCTGTGTTCAGTGGATAGCTGCCATTTCCACATGGTCCTCTAGAAAATACAAAATGAGCTTTCTGAATTAAAGAATCAGATGGCCACAAAAATGCAAGAAAGAAGAATCTAAGTAAATGTCAGTGAATCCTCAAGCCTCAAATCATCAAGTCAAATCTTGCATCAAATCTTGCTGGAGAAAAAAATAGCTATCTCCGTTGGGTTAAGAGGAACGTTAATTTTGTGGTCAGCATCTACACCATTTCTGTGTGGTCACTAACACATCCCTCTCGCTGCAGGTGCTCAGTCCTGCAGAAGAGCAATATAACAATCACAAATGCATCTTCTTGGGAGATTTGTTTCATCCTTTTGATGAAGACAATGATTGTGGGAAGGATTTTTGAATTTTTAACTGCAAAAGGGTTTTCTCTGTCTCAAGCTAGTAGCTCTCTGGTGGAGATAAATCAGTGGATAAGGAACTGGCTGGATGGTCACACTCAAAGAGTTGTGGTCAACAGCTCAATGTTCAAGTGGAGATCGGTGACAAGTGGCATTCCACAGGGGTCCATCTTGGGACCGGCATTGTTTAACATCTTTGTGGGAGACATGGACAGTGGGATGTCTCCACAAGTTTTCCGATGACACCAAGCTGTGTGGTGTAGTCAACACACTGGAGGGAAGGGATGCTANGTTTTAAGCTGAAAGAGGGTAGATTTAGATCAGATATTAAGAAGAAATTTTTTACCAGGAAGGTGGTAAGGCCTTGGAACAGTTGCCCAGAGAAGCTGTGGATGCTCCATCCCTGGAGGTGTTCGAGGCCAGTCTGGGTGAAGCTTTGAGCAGCCTGGGCTAGTGGGAGGTGTCCCTGCCCCTGAGAGAGGGATTGGAACTCGATGGTCTCTAAGGTTTCTTCCAACCCAAACCGTTCTATGATTCTATGATATGATTCTATGATGAACCAGGTGAACCTTTAATTATTTAGTCTTTTTGTTTGCCTTTTTTTTTAATGTCTACCAGGTGAATAACTAACATTGTTGATAGATGCACTGTTTTATACCACTTCAAAGTAATATTTATCTTTTAAGTAGTTTCTTGTCTTTAAATTTCTGGTGAGTTTTGTTCCAGCTCCCTCCCCAGCTGTCATAAGCAGATGTCCATTTTTGTATCTTAAGAATTTGTGAAGCAACGACCTGATGTTTTTATTACAAAGAACTTGTGTGATGCAAATAAAATAAATCAGATGTTGCAGTGACCTAGATATTCATAATTTATTTATGGGAGTAAATATATTTAGCATTTATTTATACTGTTCTTCAGTTCCTAATGCTGTAAACTTTCACATACTCTGAACTGTGCTGGGAAAATAGCATTATTGCCACCATTCTGCAGGTTAGGAGACCTTGGAAGACTTAAGTAACTGCTCTAGGCTATGTAACATACAATTATCAGAAGTAGGATTAGATGTTGGGAGTCTCAACTCCCATGGTTGTTTTCAGACATCTTGCTCCTGGCAGATAAAATCTGTGGATAACAAAGACTGAGGTAAGTAATGATAAGGATGGATGATCATAGAAAACGACCTGGTCATTTGATCGTCTGGGCTATATTAAGTGTTTTAAGTCTAACCAGAAGCATGGGAGGAGACAGGACATACTGGCCTGCTCCGGGGAGCAACCACGCTGCAGAGAGCTCAGGCGTCACAGGGTGAAGCATTTTTGTAGGAGCTTCCAGGGAGGAGGTGTAACAAAAAGTAGGGGAGGGGGCTGTGTAAAGTGATATTTGGCTTTAAAAACAGAGAAGTAATGGATAGACTTAGCAGGTAGATTTTTCTCCCTCTCTTCTTTAGGATTAGTATATGGTCACAGAAACCACAGAAATCTGAAGCCTACTGAGAACACTACAGGGTGGATCTGGGGGAAACATTTTCCTGCTCTCAGGAGATCTGAATGATTATTTGCTTCTAACTCAGCTTTTCATGATTTGTGTGCTGGTGCTTATTATTCTGACAGAAAGTTTGGGCTGATTATGTTTCCTCTGGTCTGAGGGATTCGTCTTTCCACCGCATGGCTGTAGTTGTCCAAACTATTTAATTTGTGCTCTAGATTAACATCTACTACAACACTCATCTCTTCCTCCTGATGGCTAGCTGGGAAAGGGGGCGAAAAAGAGGAGGAGGCATGGCAGGGACTTCTGCTGGTGATTCCAATCACTGTGCTGCAACCTTACTCCTTACACCTCTTTGGTTTTAATCTTTCAGGCAAGCTCTAGAATTCCCTTTGAGAAGAAGCTGCCCTCCATCGAGATGTCACGGCACCACAGCCGGTTTGAAAGAGATTATCGGGCTGGGTGGGATCGCCGGGATTGGAGCTCCAATGGCAATCACGTCGGCAGCACCAACTGCAGCAGTGCTGTGAGCACCAACAGCAACAACCGCCCTGGGCTGCTGCCCCTGCCCATCGTCCCCTCCCGGCTCCCCACCCCGGCCACCGCTGCTTGCACCACCGTCAATAGTGATGTGATCACAAGCCTGGTGGCCAACTCTTCTCCAGCTTCTACTACCAAAGTAAGATTTTAACTTTTTTTTTTTTCCCCCCCAGGGTTGATGTATTGAGGGGATATTAGAGATGGAGCATCGTTTGTGCCTTTGCAAAATCTGTGTTAATGGTATAGCCAAGAGGAGGAAAAAATATTCTACAGGTGGTCTGGGTCTTTTTATTCTTTTGTGTGGTGTGTGTATGCTAGTGTAGGTCATTCTTGCTCCAAGACTGTGGGTTCCTGTGCTCCTGAGAGGCCCAAGGCTGAGCAGAGCAAATTCTTCTTTCCTTTCATCACTGCCTACGTTTGGGCTTTCTGTTGCTTCCCCTGGAACGTGTGGTTCCCACTTTTGCTTTTGGGAATGTTCTTCTTATTTGTTGACCAAGGCAGAGCTGTGGTTGACAACAAGTGGATGTGGTTTTCATCCAGAGGGAGTGGAAAGTGACCAAAGGGCATAATTTTGCCTGAATGTTTTGTTTTTTTTCTTCTCTTTAGTTGCTAATTTCCTGTAAGGTTTTCAAAGCCTCGTTCTTAGTGCAGATTGGAGTGTAACAGTGGGACTGCTATAACCAGGCTCTCTCATTTGTGCAGAAATGCACACTAAGTAAGAAAATGTTAAGCAGCAAAGAACTGAAATCACTAGTTTAAACTATTAGGCTTTTTTATTCTATTTATAATTGGAGGGAAGAAGGTGACTTTTCCTTGTTTTTTTAAAATATTTAGCTCTTTTAAATCTGCAAAGTACAAGTTGTTATTCCAGTAGAAAGTCGAGGTTTTTTTCTGCATGCAAATTCAGGTAGAACAGCTGGGGAACAGAAAACCCTGGCAAGTTGTAAAGGTGACCACAGCATTAGCAAAGTGAGCCAGAAGCACTGCTGGTTTTCTTTTTATTATATTTAACATTTTCTTTCAACTTGGTTTCGTTTTAATAACTGCAAGTGCCAAATGCAGCAGGCACAGACAGGGGGAAAAGAGACAATAAAGTTATTTAAAGTAAGCCAGGAGCAAGCTGAAATTTTACTGCAGTACCATTATTATATTGATTTTTTTTATCACACTGTAGAAAAACAAGGTCAGTGCTGCAGAAGGAAACATTAGGCCGAAGTTTACAGTGTGATCGGTTTTAAAAATTTTCCATGGCATCTTCAAATTATTTTTATTTGAAAGAAGCCAATCAGATTCTGATCAAAACATATTTAGAGTTATCCAGATGCTATCCACAGATAGATGCATTTCAATCATGCTTTGTCTGGAGAAGATTGAGGCAATTTTGGAGCCAAAGCAGTAATTTCATTTATCATGACCTTTGTTCCTGAGTTTACTTAGAGTCCAACAGTTGTCTGGAGCTGATCAGCCCTTCTCCCAGATGTTCAAAACCATTCTGAAGCATAGCAGTGCCAGTAAACCATGTGTTTATTGGGGGAGAGGAGGCAGGAACAGCTAGTTAAATGCCTTTTGATCATATGTTCAATGTGAACTGTCTTCTAAATTACCTTATTAGACAATTTTCTGATGACTTTCATTAGGAAGAATGTTTTGGCATGAATAGATCAAAACCAGAATAGAGGTAACATGGGACACTTTTTACTCTGAGAACTGTTAATCAGCTGTGTAATCTCCCATAAAATAAATGTGTAAAAATGCGTTCAGTCTTTGCCCCAGCCTCTTCTTCTGGGAATCAACTGAACAGCTCTAAAAATTCAAAACTGCATGTAATAAATAGGAAAAAACTTTGAAATAGAAGGTAGGTAGGATGAACAGAGATGTAAAGGTATGGTGCCTAGCAAGCTTCCAACTAATGATGTGGAACGGTGTCAGAAAAAAAAAAAATCAGGTGCTCATACATACTCATGTTCACCCTGCCTGACTGTCGCTCCCCTTCACACACAGCAGATTTACACTTGTGGTTAGCAGTGTAACCAGCCAGTGCCTCTTCCTTGTAGAATCCAGCTAATGGGTAGGCATAAAAAATTAAATCTGTACAATGAGGAAATCACAAGTCAGAAGAAGCCTTATTTTAAAAAACAGGAATGTGCCGAGTTGCCTTGAGCTGTGCAGAGTTCACAATACCTTCTGCAGCCTTTTTGTGAGCATGTTTATGGGGTGGCAGGTGTTATCTTAAGCTGAATTTCTTAGTTCTGTTTTGTGGTCAGGAGCAGGATATTTGATTGCTTAGCTGCTCTTCTGCGGTCTTAACCTTCCCCATCATTTTGGCAGATGTCATTAAACTCAGTGGCAAGGGGGTGCTCCACAGAAGAGGTGACATGGTGAATAAAGAAAATAATCATGGTGTTATAGGGCAAGAAGACTGAGAACCTGGTGGTTCTTGTGTAATAGTCCAAGGATAGGGGTACAGCCAGCATTCCTCCAGGCTGAGGACAGAAAGGACTGTCTGTGTCACTCAGTTACCAGTTTTGACTTCAGCATATCTTTCTGAGCTGATTTGAAGATCTCAAAGCATCCATCTTCCTTCGCTTTGTGTTTGTACTAGCTAATTATCCTCCCAGTTAAAAGTTTGTTCCTTTGTTTTTATGAACCATTTAGTTTTTCTTCAAACTTTTGGTCCTTGGTTCTTGTGGTTTCCTGATGTTTGCCAGTTTTAGTAGCCTGCAGATAACTGTGTATCTTTTGCATCCCTTCCATTCTTCACTTGCCTTTGAAAATACAGGTACCAAAACCATATGCATCCTTTCAGCATCAGACTCACCATTCACTTGCACAGCAATAAAACTGGTCCCGTCCTTTGTTCCCATGTCTGCACAGCTAATAACTGCTCCAGACTTTTCTGCCAAAGTGCTAAGTCAGTAGTTATTGAAAATACATACACGTCATCATCCTCCATTACATGTTACCAGATTCATAATAGAGTTCAAGGCTGAAATGAAGCCTGTTTGATAAGATCTGTCTCCTGGATACCTGTATTGGCAGACATTGGTCATATTCCCATCCTTCGGGTCCCTATTTACTGAATCCCAAAGTGAAAAATGAAAAATGGAGGAACAAACCTCTTTTCTCTCTGACATGTAACTGGACTGTGAAACTTGCTGTGTTGGTGATGGCATTGGTCAGGGAGTTCATAGATAAATGGTTTAAGGACCACTAGACTATCTAATCTGGATGAACCATTTGGTCTTTAAATTATTATGTAAATGTATGTAAGATTAAAGACTTCACCCTGAGTTATGATATGAATGGAAAAAGCATTGGAAGGGAGAGTAAAAGTTGATCAAATTAACTGTTGGAGAGAGGTGAAACCATCTTCAGAGGGAAGCTTAAGATATATGACACCAGTGATGAGGGGATTGGGTTTGGTCTGTGTTTTTATGCTTCTGGAAGAGCTTTTTATATCTTTCTGTGGAGGGCTTTAGAAGGATTTTATTACTAATTATTAATGTGTAGGAGAACTTTAGAACTAATTATACTTTGCAGACCTTTGAAATTTATTCTCAAAGCATACCTGTAACCTTCTCACCACAGATGCTTTGGTACAAATCACACTTAGTGGATCTGCCACATTTAAGTGGTTACGAATGTTTGGTCTGAGTTATTTAAACAAAAAAAGCTCTATTTTCCTGAGCTTTATCTTTTGCTGAACAAAACGACGATGGTGCTTTGCACTGCTGTAGCCTATTTCATCAGAGGCTGCCAGAAGACATCAGAAAAACTATTTATACCTCAACAACCTAGAAGAAATACTTTAATGTTGGACTTCCAGTATACCAACAGGGAAACTAAGGCAATCGGAAGTACTGATTATTGTTTTTTGTGCTTATTCTGTGCCACTGTGAGCAAAGTTCCAGCTCTTTTACTCAATTTTGCTTTTCTTCCCTGGTGCTGTATCCAAAGCATTGGGCCGCAGACCAGTACCCAGAGTCAGTGCCATTCGAAGGGATGAGTCCCTCACTGGAGATACTTCCTCAACCTCTTGAATGCCTGAAGTACTCGATAGGAGAGTGCAATTCCTGCCATTAAACTGCTGCGTCCGGATCAATTTGTCACACTCTGAGCCCAGTCATGTATGGTGATTGATCTCAGATTTGGGTTTGTCTGTGTGCCTTGGGGTTTGGGATTTTTCCTCCTGCAGTGAGGTTATTTGTTGGTAGAAGGAAGCTATCAAAGAAGTCCATATAAGACTGCAGCACTGCTTAAGATATTGCCGACAAAACAGTCTAAAATTCGTTTAAGGATGCTGCACACCATTCCAGCTATGTTTTCTGTTCATCTCAGCAGCACCTTCATTCTTTGTTGCTTTTTGGAATTACTTTGCGAGTTACTTGTACAATTTTCTCCATCAAAGCTCCTGTATCACAGCTTCAATTTAGAAGTGTTGTCATGGGCTGTAATTTGAAATTTTATTACCAAGAGATTTTTTGGTTATAGAACATTTACTTTTATCATCTCTATATTATTTTTAAATGCCTGAAAAGATTGATACATCAACAGAATCTGTGCAACACCAGGCAAAATCTGATTTTTTTTCAACCTTAATTTTAAAAACCCTTTGCTTGGAACATAAATTGATTCTTAAGCCCCCACACATTTAATGATTTGTTATTCTCAAGGTTAAACCTATGACAAATTTTATAAAAATGCCAGTCTTCAGTTTTGACAGGATTTTCTGGGATAACTATGTAGTTTTAAGTCTTTAAACAGCATAACTGAGATGTGATCCTGGCCTCCTGTATTTACAGCGCTCCTGTAGCATTTAAGACTCGTGTGTTGTTGCTACTGTAGTTTTGATCCCATTGTGGTTAGCCACACTTATGATGTGGGAGAGAAGACAGAGATGGTAAAGCAGTTGTTAACCTCTCTGGGAAGTCAGGCAAGGATTGCAGGGGAAAAAATCGCCCCCACTGTCTTTATCTCCATGCATCACTGCAACTAAATAGCATTCAAATGCGTGGGGAGGGAAGAAAATTCTTATGTTAAATGAAAACCAAGTCAGTATGGCTGAGGAAGGCATGGAAAAAGGGAATAAAGTGGAATGGTGCAGAAGTAAAATGTTATATGCTTCTTTCCTTTACAGTCCAAAAAAATTTAGTTCCCTCAACAGTAGTGTGTCATATGCAGATGATTTGCTGTACGTTGCAAAATTTATGTTGTCTGTTCTCTTTCTCTTGCTTCTGAAGTGAAGATTTGCTAAGCTGGTGTATAGCTTCCACAAATATTTAAAATATTGATTAAGCAGAGGAAAAATAAACAGGAATTGTTTTTCAAGTTACGCCTTATGTTGTACATGACTAATTACTTACAACAATTTGCTCTGCAACGGTAACTAAAATTTATGTACTCTTTATATTATAAAACATAAGAGGCTTGCATAAAGAGAGGGATTATAAATATTGGAATAAAACAGTTGCTAGAAAACAGTCAAAACATGCAGTGATGTAGTATATAGGATTTGCACTTCTCTGTGCAAAGCTACTCTTCCACTCCCCTGAGGGTTTCTATTGATAGTTGGCATATTTTTGTCACCATTTCGGATAGCAGCCTGTCAATTCTTTCATCTGGACACAATGTCGCAGTCCAGCCCCAGTGCAACAGTGGCAAAAGCTGTGTTAAAGATCCCCTTGATTCTTTTGGCAAATTGCTGTGATGGTAAGTGAGGCTTCAGTTGTGGCTGGATGTCAAATAGTGGAACTTATTTTTTTCCAGGAGCATATTTTCACCTATGGATGAATTGTTAAAGTACAGTCGTGTCCAGTTTCACTGGTAAATGAGATGCAGGCCCATTCCCACCTATGCCGAGATTCCTGGTGTATATGAAGCTCTTAATTAGGGAAAAATATTACATGAATGCATAGGAAATCAGAGCAACGCCCAGAGTATATAACACTTGGTGATTTGTAACAGAATACAAGGGTAGGTTTTCACTGGCACCCAAATGACATTATCTTGGTTCTCTAGGTTTGAAAGGTCAGTAGGCTGTTCTGTGTTTGGGTGATGCACCATTCAGTTGGAGTGCAGCTTCCAGACCATGCAAGCAAGGAAAGACAGCCAATGTGTATGACATTGGTGATGACGTGCCATCGCACCAGCCCAGCTGGGGTGAAACCAGCAGAGTTCACCACAAAAAATATCATTATAGTATCCTCCTGGTATCCTCAAATAATTTTGAGGGTTGCTTTTGAGGAATGGACAGAGTTTGTACCAGGAATGAGAGGAGGGCACACAGAGATTTGATCGTTGACTACCAGGGGACTTTTTTTTTCTTTTTGCTAATTAAAATTGACCAAAAATCTCTGTAAATTGAGCTCAGCAGTGACTTCTGCTGAAGTAATCATATTAAGCTACTATGAAAAAGTCACAACTGCTGGGAGTTGTTGTGCCACTAAGGACCAAGAGAGCAAGGTGAAATCAGTGGTGGGTTCCAAAACAGACATGTTGAAGGCCTTGAAGTAGAGGAAACAATTCTTTCCTTTGAACAAACTGGAGAGATGCCTTGGGCAGTTTTAAGGCTCCTCTGTAGAAGGCTTTTCTTAATGATCTGTGGCCCTAGAGAGGCTTAAACTGTGCTGATGGTCTGTCACTTCCTCTTACCATCTTATTTTATTATTTTTTCTCAGATGTGTTTTTACATATTTTTAATGGTGTAGAAATTGGAAGATGCAAAATGTGGTTTTAGTTTGTCAACTTTTGCAGAGACTGTATTGGACTGAAATTGGTCTGCAAACCTTGGCATGCTAATTAATCTGTAAAGTCATAAAAAGCTGCTTGTATTTTTTGACTTGCAATGTGTTTATCTTCTGTTGAAAGAGCTAAGAGGTCTGGCCAGTTTCTAGACCCAGTTCCATTTGAAGATGAAAGGCAGCATTTTTGAAGCACTAATTGACATAGCCAAGTACTTACAAGGTCACAAACATGACAGCTTTGGATGAAGAAAAAGGAGTATTTCTAGGCTTGGGCACTTTGATCAAAAAGTATCTTGACTTCCAAAAGGGATAAATATCAGTAATAACAGTAACCTAAACAAAATGTGTGTTGGATTTAAGTGCTTGATTCTTTGAAATGATTTACAGTTCTTTTTATTTTCTTATTTCTTTCTCATCATTACTTTGTTTTCTTGTGTATTAGTTGCAGATTGTCCGTTAAAAATGCCGCAGGATATATACTTCTGCCATTCAGGAGACATGGGTGTTGCATTAGAGAATTTGTCCCAGCCTCCTGTCAGGCTAAAAAAGCCTACCTGAGTGCTTCCTTGCCTGTGATTTGGTTTTGATTACTAGAGGTTTTATTTTCAAGGACCAATACTTCTAAAGGAGGGCAGGTTATCTGAGCTGCAGATGCACAAAATCCTAAGGTTGGCTGCTGTCATTTAGGAATGTGTTGCTATTGTCACCGTCAAAATGTAGCTACAAAAAGAGTTTTACAAGGAATCACTTGGAAGTTTCCTATTATTTTTGCTGTCAATACCTAACTTTGCCAGGTAGGCCCTGGAAATTATTTTCAAGAAAGCTGTTGCCTTCTCAATGAGGTAATTTCTGATTTTGGTGTTGCATAAAGAGCATGACGTCAGAGAAATCTTTGAGGAAGAGGATTAAGGTGTGTGTTGGGTACAGAGACACCTCATGCAGTTTGTAGAAGGCTGCAGAAGCAGTTGGGTGGGATGTCTCTGTACCATTTTTGTTACAAATAACAGTGGTGATTTTTAGAAACACAATTTTAATGCATAACAGAAGGAAAATAAATTGTTTGCCAAACAGATATTTTCTTGATGGCATTGGTTTCCTCAAATTGCTGATTGATTTACAGCTTTCAATTTAGAAGTTGCTTGCAAAACCAGTGACCCAAATGAATAAAAAGAAAGAAACAGAAGTGAGCCCAGCTTCACCTCTCCCTGTGATTTCTATGGGCCTTGAGTTCCTGCTTGATACAGCAGTTGTCTATGAAGCTGATAGACATAAAAATAAATTTGGCCCTGGGAATGAGAAACAGTACATTCCACTCTGCTCTCTGCCTCCTTGTACTGCTGAACGTTGCACCTGCAAGTGCTGGACACAGGCTGATGTCCTTTGGGCATACCAGGAAGCTCTGATCAGCCAGAGCTGGCAGTCCAAATTGACATTCATGCAGAACCACTGCCCTGTCTACAGTCCTGAAAATCCTCTTGAAAACTGCCCAGGCCTTTAAGATGAGCACAAGGATCCTGTGACTTGATGGCATGAAACGTAGGCAGCCTGTGCTGTTTCGACAGAGGATTGCTCTGTTGATGCCACAGAAGTAATGCCAGGAGTCACGTTACATGGGCGCTGCTGAACTGCACTCCATCCTGTCTGAACAATGCACACAAGGTGCAGATGTCTTCTGCATAAATGGAAATGCAGAGACTCGGTGTCTTGTGAGTGGGCAAAGCACAGGCTTATTGTCAATGCTTGCAAGAGTACTGTGGTGGGGACCATGAAAGGAATTCCTCACCCTTTTTCCCAACTCCAGTTTCACTCCCTAAAAGCAGCTCTGACGGATATTTTTAATCAACCACTACTTTTCAAAGTAGCATGTAGAAGAAGGATAAACTTGTGGATACCCACGTTATTTTGTTGGGTGTTCTCTTGGAATTTGAAGCATTACTAAATGTACAAGTGTTGGTTAACTGGCCTTGGATGAAATGAGCACTTTAAAAAAAAATGCACATTTTACTTCGGTTTGGAGGAACTGACTATTCTGAATTCTTGCAGAAGTCAGTCTGCCTCTTCTGTTTTCAGTTGTTCTCTGCTCCTGTCAAGCTGACGTACATGTGGTTGTTACCCACTACAATTCAGCATCACCAAATTGGTTCACTTTGGAAAACAAAGCTTGTAGAAGTTCTGCAGAGAAATATATGCTGTCTGTGAAGTGGTGTTTGTGTGTAAAGTGATACGTGCCCACTGTATAAATAATGAATAATAACTAGTAATAAATTCTTCATATGCTAGCGTTATTTCTTACTGTTTATGATCCCAGGTCTTTTATGGTAATCTTGAAACAAAGCACTGAGAAGTATGTGAATAATATTTACTACTGCTAAGTTGTTGCACAAACATGTCAAGAAAGAGAAGCTTTTCTAGCTCTGTAATTTGAATGTTTAAGATTATATACTGTTTATATTATAATATGATATATAATTAAAGTTATCCTTCTATCCCAAAGGAACACGAAGTGTTATACAAAGTCCATGCATTCAAAACCACTGATGTAATGCATCAAGATACATTTGTCAGCCAGCAAGTGGAACACTCCCAAAGAGCGATGCTGGGCATAATTTGACAATGTGTTCCCCTGCAAATCCATATTCTTTTTCAGAAGTGCCAGTCTTTGTAAGAGGAACTGTATTGTACAAGACCCTGCAGAAGGATCCAGTAGTTCATCAGTGACAACCTACTGGTGGCACAGGAATTGCTCAGCCAGTGTACAAGAGCCAAGCAGGCACGGCTGGAGACGATCCTGCCTGAACATGGAAGTCCTGGGCAAACTCAAATGAATGAAAGAAGGTGTATGGGAGCAGAGAGAATCACAGAATCGCAGAACAGTTGTTGTTGGATAGGACCTCTGGAGGTCATCTGGTCCAACTCCGCTACTCAGGCAGGGCCACCTACAGCCAGTTGCCCAGGACCATGTCCAGACAGATTCTGAATATCTCCAAGGTGGGAGACTCTACAACCTCTGTGAGCAACCTGTGCCAGTGCTCAACCACCCTCACAGTACAATAGTGTTTCCTGATGTTCTGAGGGAACCTCCTGTGTTTCAGACTGTGGCCCTTGCCCTCTTGCCACTGGGCACCACTGGAAACAGCCTGGCTCCATCTTCTTTGCACCGTCCTTGCAGGTATTTATATACCTTGGTGGGATCCCTCTGAGCCTTCTCTTCTCCAGGCTGAACAGCCCCAGCTCTCTCAGACTATCCTCATAGGAGAGAGAAGACACTGCCCAGATAGGGTTTAGAAACACTGCTTTGTTGTGCTGGTCTAAAATTAGGAAAGCCAAAGACCATCTGGGGCTAAAATTGGCAAGGGGCATGATGAGTGGCAAGAAGGGTGCCTGTAGATACTTTGGCAGTGAAAGGAAAGTGTGGGCCTACTGCTCAGCTGGTAAAGGGCCACAGTCCTAAATGGACATAGGAGAAGCAGAGTTACTTACACCTCCTTTGCCTTGGTCTTTCTGACCCTCAGATTCTTCCAGGTCCCTTTGCCTACCAGCAGAGTCTGGGGGAGTGAAGTATGGCCCACCGCAGAGGACAGGCATGAGGACAGGGATAGAGGGACAGGGAATGGACTTACAGCCATTTAAGTCGACTGGACACACTTGCTATCATCCTTGAAAGGCCATGGTGATCAGGGAAAGTTCCAGCTGACAAGAGAAGACAATGGTCATGGCCATCTTCAAAGAGAGCAAGAGAAGGGATCCCAGGAACTATGAGCTGGTCAGCCCAACCTGAATGTCTAGGAGGATTGTATAGCAAATCTTACTCGTATTTCCAGGTACACAAAGGACCAGAAAGTGGACAAAGCTGCCAAAGATAAATCCTGACGAACCTGATGGCCTTCTGATGGTGAGATGACTGGGTTGGCAGACAAGGGGAACTGCTGGGGTGTTTATTTAATTAGCAAGGTTCTCCCATGGTATCCTCTTAACTATTGTGGAGGGATATGTACTTCATGGATTTACTACAAGATAGGTGGAAAACCAGCAGGACCACCAGGCTCGGGGAGAGTAGATGGCAACAGTTCAAAGTCCCACTGGCAGTGGGAAAAGTGGTCAGTATTGGGGCTGGTAGCATTTAATATCTATATTAATAACCTGGGTGTTGTGATGAATACGCAAATAACAAATTGAGGGGAGAAGTAAATATGCTACAGGGCAGTGCTACCGTTCAAAAGAGCAAAGATGAGCTGGAAAAGTGGCCTGCTAGTAGTCTGATGAAGCTCAGCAAAGGCAAATGCAAAGCCTTGCACCTGGGATGAGATAATCCCATGCAGCAATACAGGCTGAGCATCAGATGGGTAGAAGGCAGCTTTACAGGAAAGGACCCACAAGTCCTGGTGGAGACCAACCTGAAAATGAGTGGTGGTGACAGTGAAGGTCAACTAAATGCTGGGATGTATTAGCAAAATAGTAGCAAACAGTTCAAGGAAAGTGCTCTTTCTGTCACTGCTGTGACTGCATCCATGTCCAGTTTTGGGCTCCCAAGCGTAAGACAGACACTGACCCACTGGAGCAAGTGCAGTGGAGAGCCACCAAGGTGATTTGGGGACTGGAGCACAAGACATAGAAGGAGAAGCTGAGAACTGGGTCTGTTGAGCATGGGGAAGGGAAGGTTCAGGGTGAGTTTGAATCCTCTTTATGCCTGTCTAATTGGGACAGTATAAAGAAGAGAGCTAGATTCTCCTCAGAAGTGCCCTGTGAAAGGAGAAGCAGCAAGAGAAACTCTGATTACATATAAGGAAAAAAAAAATTCTCAATGCAGAGTCCAAAACTGGAGGAAAGGCCCATAACAGCTGCAGAATCTCCACCATCAGAAACACTTGCAAGCTCAACTGCACATGACCAGGAGCACACTGATCTAACATCAAAGTTTGTCTTGTTTTGAGCAGGAGTGGACTAAATGATCTGCAGAGGTTTCCTTCCAACCAAGACCGTTCTGTGATACGATCCTGACATCATTCTAGAATTGATTCACCACTTAAATATACGTAACAAGGCAGACATGTTGTCAGTTTGCTTTAAAACAATACCCAAAATCCTCATCAGCCAATAATACTGGGACTTTGGATTTATTTTAGGTCTTCTGAGCCTAACTCCTGCCTTGGCATAGTCATCACAGTTTTGTTTTTGAACAGCTTGTTTCCTTCAGAATTTTGGCCTCATGCTGGGATGGAGTAAGGCTGAATAATTTATCTTCCTTTTCCTCAAAAGCTGAGCAATAGTTATACCCCACATGGATTTGAGACATTATTATCTTTCTAAGCTTCCATTAATTATCTTTATCATCCCTGCTTTTAAAGGTCTAGCATTTATCTTTGCAAGGTTCTTCAAGCTGGATTATAGAGGAAAATTTGAGTGTATTAATTCCATTCTTGCTCATGAAGTTTTAAACTCCATTTCATAAACATGTTTTCCACTGCTTTCAGTAATTCTTCTGGTAGTTTTTCTGTGACCAGAGTGTCTAATGTGTAGAATTGATGGCATTTAAGGTCATCATGCACATGCATAATTATCTCAGATGTGCTGCTTTGATTAAGACATACACATGTAAACAGTTTTTGAAGATATGGATCACAAAAAGATGTGTTTGCCACATGCAAAGCTACCATTCACCTTGTTTTCTCAACCTGCATAGAAATATGAACTGCTTTACAGTAACATTTAGCTCTGGAGCAGTGCAATATAGTGCTATTTCAGGGGTTTTTTTAGCTGTCATCTAAGCTGTGGCTTGTACAGTCGCTTCAAGTCTTTGAATAGATCCATCTTCATTTCCATCTTCATGTTATGTAGATAGTTGCTGAGTTTTCCTGTAAGTTGCCATTGTTTCCATCAGTGATTGCTTTGCAAAGGGCCAAGGCCGCAAAAATTCAGTGTCAGTGCTCTGTAACGACTGGAGCATGCTCTTTGATGGAATGAACTGAGTAAAGTGAAGAGGACCCTCTTTTACTTACCAGAAGTAAAAGATAGAGCAAGACACTTGTAAATTTATCCAGACAGACCCAAGCTGACCACTTCACTTTGTGTTCCTCCTCCATTCCCTGTGGCCCATGTTGCTCCTCAGGTTGTGCTGGGTAGTTGTCTCGTACATACAATAGTGAAGCAGAGCCCATGGTGGAGGAGAGGCTGAGGGCTGGGTTTGCTCAGCCTGGAGAAGAGAGGCTGAGGGGGATGTGATTGCTCTCTTCAG